>JABUQX010011708.1:0-30000 GCA_015478945.1 Trachelipus rathkii | reverse complement strand
GTATGATGATAGTTATCATCATTAGTAGATTAATAGTACTTTAATAACTTTATAATTACTAACTGCTATATTATTTCTAATACTTAATATATTATTCTATATATCTTGATATTATAATAATGATACTCTTATACTAATAACTATAATATACGCTCTTAACAATATATTTATTCCTCTATATATATATATCACATAATAAACTTACATATATTACCGATATACATATATAATAGAAAGACCCAAAACTATCCCACATATTTATCATTCTATAATATCAAAGTTTATTCCTATGTTAGTTTTAACTTACTATAGAATTGGAAATATAATATCACATATATATACTATATAATACCCAAACAATTCTGGTTGACTTATATTATTATACTTTTAAAAAGCATCTCAATATACTTTAATATATTATCTCATAGATACTACTGATACCTGATATTTAGAATTATATCTCTAAATAGATTAAATATATAATATATAGTACTATATATTAATATATATGTATTTATATAGATGGTATCTAGTTTAATTATATATATATCTAAATATCGTTTATATTTCTTTCTACCTTGAATTAGGAACCTCTCATCTCTCTATCATTAATATTATATATAATAATATATATAATATAATAATATAATATTAAATAATCATATATATACTATTAGATATACCTGTAATAAATTATATATTATATATAATTATGTATAATATATATACATATTTACTCTCTTACAATCTTTGCAATTTTCATGCGAAAAAGTTTGTGTCAACGAAGCTTAATATAAAAACAAATATATAAATATTAATGTATATATAATAAACTCTATACCTACTTTGTTTCTCAAATATATATAAATACTTTATAATTTTATATATATCTATATAAAATAAAATAAACTATATATATAATATATTATTATATATATTATATATTATATTAATTAATTATATATATTATATATATATAAATGATATATATAATATAATATACATATATATAATATATATATATATATGAATAATGATATATAAATTATAATTATAAATTTAATACACCCAAAACACCACTAGATACATACGATAATATGACTTTAAACAAAACATAAAATCTCTAGTACTTAGAGAAAGTATACCTCGAACTAAATACATTAATGCAAGTATACTATAAGCTTGATACATTGATGCTCATATATAGGACAGTACTACATAATATAAATAATATTAATATAATACTGGATAGTAAGTATACATTATAGAATAATAATACTGGCTAGAGATTATTGGACCTTTTATAATTGTATTCGTATACACGTTCTTGTCACTCCATTTACAGTATACGAAGTTCATAAAAAACAAAATTTATTTAAAAAGACATTAATAACGTTATATATATATATTATATATAGAAAGACTCTCTTATACGTCTACAACATGTGAGCGCGGGATATAACTTTCTTGTTCTGTGTGTGGATTTTTTAATAATGGCAGAGGAGAACAAGATATGTAAATAAATAAAATTAAAATCTAACCCAAAATATATTAGTTATAAGAAGGTTAGTATGAAGTTTAGTAGTTTGCAATAAATATTTAAAGTACATATTTACTATACGATTACGTAAATGGTTTCTGAGTATTTAGTTAATTTACATAGAATTGAAAATTTTATTTAGATTATATTTAAATATAGTTTTTAAAGTTATTTGAAGACTGTTTTAATACTATAAAAATGTATTAATTTGATACTATTATATGCATTTATCTACACATCAAATATTTATATGAAATGTGTTCGAATTCATGACAAACTTGTCCAACCAGATATGACTATAGTATAGATTATGGATACTCGTGTTGAGTGGTCAAGCAAAGTGAGATATGTACTAACTTACCTATAGTATAATATACCTTTATTAATAATTATATTGGAACTATATAGTATATAATATTAATATATTAATATATATATATATAAATATATATATAGTATTATACTATATAATGCATATATAATAATATAGTACTACTAAAAGGTCATTAAAATAAGTCTATATATATCATAATTAGCTTTATATAATATTTATACATACACTTATATATTAATATCAACATTTGAACTAATACCTATATATAGATACTTAACTAATATATTATCTTAATCGGTTATATAATATATCACGATAGATAATAATATTATAGATTAATATATTAATATTTAATAGTATATATATATATTAATGTAGTCATAATATATTATATATATACAAATATATATAACTAATATTATAATATATATATATATTATATTAATATATTATATAATTATATAATATTATAATGATTAACTCGCTTAATATAATATAAGTTACTATATCTGCTAATATAATATGATAGCTTAGCATTAATATAAGATTTAATTATATATTAAGGAAACTTGAGAAATTATGCTTACCTTAGTAATTATATTATAGGGGGGGGCCCCTACTATATATTATAATATATATATTAAATATATTATATATATATATATAAATATATACATTCATATAATAAAGTAAGGAATAAACATATAATGAGTAATATATAGTATGACTATATTATTAATTAAGTGATTCTACCACAGATAAATATGATGTATTATATATAATATATATAATTATAATATAATATAAATAAATAATATATTAAAATATTATATAATTAATATATAATATATAATATTAAATATAAATATAATATAAAAGAAACTTAACATTTCAAAAATATATATATATCAATAATATATATATTATAATATATACTTTAATAATATTAGTTATACACTAACGCTTGATACTTATCTTTATACTTTCTCAATATGCTACATATCTCTGATTACTGTGAATAATTATACTTACTATATTATATATAATAATAATAATATTAACTTCCCTAAGGTAATTATTAGTGTATCCTAGTAGTAATATATATATATACTGAATATATTATTATATATATATCTCCACCTAGCACCCCCCCCGCACCACCACGTATCCACCACCCAACCACACTCACTCACTTCTCACACCACACATTATACGAGTTATAGTTAAACTACTTAACTGTACCGACAGTATACTAGTAGAAATGAAGAAATTAAACTCTAATTGAATTAAAAGAAAACGAGATACTTGATATATTTATTATTAATATAATATTATATTCAGGTATTAGGTATATAATAGTGATACTCATAATTGCAATTGAAATACATCTTTTGTAAACGAATTAATATAATATAAATGATATAACAGAAATACGTTATAATAAGTTCTATTCTAGGTCATTTAGGATATATAAGTGAATATAGAAAATATAGGAGTAACAGGTATTAAAACTCTACCCCAGCTCACCTAAGTATAATAATTGATAACTAAGAATAATGATCTTTTATTTACTATACTTAACAGTTAATAACTCGTTACATGATTTTATAGATTCTTGAAAACAGAGCACACATAAATTTACAAATGAGATAGGAAGATTAGTGTATAAAAAGTAAAGTAAGAAACCTAACGTAAATAATATTTTAAACCTAACCTTAACACCCAGTATAAGTCCTAAACTTACAGTACCGTAATCTTGCATAAAACTACGTATATACCTAATATACATAATACTACTACTATTAAATACCTAACTTACTAAAAACCTACCTATAAATTACCTTAAATATATAAATTTAATAAATATATATATATATATAATATATATATATAAATAATATATAATATATTAATATATAATATAATATATAATATTAAAAAATAATAGTAAATAATATTTGCAATATTGGAATAAATGTATAGATATATATTTATACACTGATAATATTTTTTTGCTCAACATTTTATAATATTAATTTTAATCTTTGGTTACTTGATAAGATAATAAAAATAACAATTTTACTTAGTTATTTAAAATAAATATTTATAATAAGTGCTTTTATATTCTATAAATATATTATTATAGCATAAAAGTCGGAGTATATTGATTATGAATAAATAACGTAAATTTTCATTACTAAAATAAGTATCATAAATATAAGATATATTAGTATTGCTAATACATAATATTTTATAAGAAATTATAATTATCAATAATTTCTGTCATTATCATTATTAACACGACTCTCTCTCTACCATTTATTTCACATCTTCTACTCATCACTATCAAACCTTATTCACTCACTCTCTATATTACTCTTATCTCTCTCTCTCTCTTACACATCTCATCTACTTATACTCTCTCTTCGCCTCTTCATACTCCACTTACTTCCCATAAAATCTTAAATAAAGATTACTAATAAACTTTAATAAACATAAGACTTTCCAAATTAATATATATATATTAATATATAATATATAATATTACTATATATATAATATATTATAAAAAATATAAATATATATTATAGTAAAATTAAATATTAATATATATATATAATCTATTATTAATATCATAGAGATAGATAAAAGAATAAATATGCTGAATAAGCATAAAATAAAAATGAATTAGTTGAGAATCACAAGTAATATTAAAAATTTATATATTCATTTTTTATAAGATAAAAAAATTTCTTATTCTAATTTTAACAATAAAGAGTAAAAAATATAAAAATGATTTTCATATTTGCTTTATGTACTCACAGCAGTTCACTTAGCTAGCCTTCTCTAATTACAGATGTACCGACAATGCAGGCGTAAAATTATTTATTAATCAAATACGCAATAAAAAAGAACGTCTAATATAATTAATTAACATATATAAATAATACTAAATTATATTATTAAAGCTTTCCATTAATTAAATTATTTGATAATAAGATATTTTTTATGATTTAGAAGCAATTTAAAAAATGTTTTTTATTTTTTATTAAATTTCTAAAAAAAATGTATTCAGTTTTTGAATAGCTACCGTATATTTTTTAGTATAACTACATAGTAGTTCAGCTTAATACAGAGGTACGCCTTAAGCTATTATTATATATAATATTATTATATATAATATAGTTATATATAAATATAGATATATAAAATATATATATTATATATATAAAATTAATAAAAATATTATTATATATACATTAAATAAGATATAATATAAATAATATAATAATAATAATATATATATATTAATATATATTAATATTATATAGAAATAGTATAATTAAATATAATATATATAATAATTTAATATATATAATATATATATAATATATATATATATATATATTTAAATATATATATAAAATATATATTAATAATAAATATTATATAAAATATATATACTTAATAATAATATATATTAAAATATATAATATATATATAATTAATATTAATATATTAATATAAAATATAATAAATATATAAATAATATAATATAATATTAATATTAATAATTAAATATATTATATATTATTAATATAATTAATAAATATATATATTAATATAAATTAATAATATGAAAATATTATATAATAATATATATAATAAATATATATAATAATATAATATATATTATTATATTATATATTATTTAAGATATATATATAAAGATAAATATAAATTAATATTATAATATATATATAATAATAAATAATATTTAATTAATATATTATATATAATATTTATAAAAATTAATTATATAAATACATAATTTATAAATAGCAAAGTATAAGAAATTTACCAATGGTGGCTTAGTTAGTAAAATAACTGGTAGGGAAAATTTAGGTAGTGAATTAGAAAAAGATATTTAGGCCGAAGATAGTCAGATGCAACTATACGGTATGAAAACAATTTAACCAATTAATGTATTTTAAAGAAATTCTGTAAGTAAAACTTGTTTTGTAAGGGAAATAATATTATCATTTCAATAAAGGTCACAAGGAAAGAAAATGAAAAAATATTACTTTTATTGTACTCCTTTATTATATGCACTGTGAATTAGCTAATTTTCACTTTTTAATCAATGTTACTTCAAAATTTTTGAATTCATTTTTATTAATGTCGAAACTTTTTGAAGTTTAATTAGGGTTATCAGCATCTATGCATCTATGCATCTATTGTTAATAACTTGTGTCTTTAGAGCAGAAAACTTTCATTTAACTAATTCTGTTCGTTCTTGGCTTAGAATTAGTTAACAAAGTTTTCGTTATCGCTTTCCGATTTTTCTAGAAATACGCTGACCTTCCTAATGGACAAGTTCACTTACTACTCACAGTGTATGGTCGCAAGTATGGTGGGTGTTTTCTCTCACAACGACAGGAGCAGGAAGGAGTGAGGAAAAACGAGACCATATGAAACAAGAATGCAAACGAGGAAAGGTTACAGTTGTAACGCCTAACAAAAATTTATTCTTCTTGCTCTTAGTGGCTGTTCCTCATATCATATATATATATAATTTATGATTATTATATATTATATATATATATATATATATATATATATTTATATATTATATTTATATAGATATGTAATATAAATATATATTTATTTTTTTATATTTTCATTTATATTATATATATATATTTAATATATATATATATATATTATATATATATAAGTATATATATATATATTTATATATATATATTATATATTATTTCATAACTATTAAAATATATATGATTATATATATATTATACGGAATGTACTTGAATTGCTTGACCAAACTTAGAACCGTAGTTGCATAATCAAATAGAATATACGTTATACGAGCAAAATAGGTCATAGCATTTACTACTGTATAGTGCATTGCGTTACTGGCGTGAGTTCTGTCTGTTAAAATTATATATACCTTCTATTGTTGAGAATTTGTATGGTACAAATGAATGGTGAACTGCTAATGCCTAATCTACTACCTTTTAACAATAGAAATCAATATAGTAGTAATTTAATTATATATAAGGCTGAAAGCTATAATGATAGTCCTAAATATATTATAAATATTAATGTTTCTAATATATATATATGATTTTTTAAAAGTTTTTTCATCTATCTATTGAACATAGTGAGTACATTGCCTGTAATGTTGCAAAGGGTGCGGTATTTTTATCATGTTCCTGTATATTTATTACCTTTCTTAAGCTAAATTATGAGATTTATATTCACTAATAATTAATATATGAATTATTATGTACATGATTTTCTTCATATGATGATAAAAATGTTGGTTGTTATACTATTATGAATACACTGTATTTAGTTCACTGTCTTGAATGCAATATAGTTCTGCATGATTGTATGTTGCATGTATTATATCAATGATATTTATGGGATTAAATATAGTATAGTAATTTTTAGTTAACCTAAAAATATAGGAAAATGTCATCATATTTTAAATCTATTTTACATCAGAACTAAGTAGAAAATTACTAGGTATATTTTTTGAAACAGTATTATTATTTATTTATATTGATAATATTATAATAATTTTATGTAGCCATATAGAACAGATAATAATAATTTATCTATAAATTAAAAATATTTAAATATAATTTTAAGACGTTCCTTTTCTGTGTCTATATGGGTGTGTACAGAATATGTTCAACCATCAATGCAGTAGTGTAATTTTAATATAATTTATGGAAATAAATAATGCATCTTTTTCTCAACCAGTTATTCCGTAACTTAGCAGGATCCTAACACTTACAAATTATATATAGAGTTTAGCTTTTGACATTTGACGGTTTTTTCACATAAAAATTTTTGGGAGGTTTTGGGTTTTTATTTTGTTAAATTTAGGTTATTATGATATTTTCAAGTGGCCTTATATCCATCAAAATTTGGTTCTATATAATGATAATTTATATATTACTTATTATCTTGGTAGTATTTAGAAGGACACTAGAAGATGCTAATATATGTGAGAGTGAGCTCAGGATTATCTCAGAGTTTATCTTGACCTATTCTTAGCTATAGAAGGTCTCTATCAGACTATTGCTTTCCCATATTGGGTTGCCTGGTATTTATTTTTTAATTATATTACACCAACAATACTATTTTAATTTATATAATGTACCTTATATGAAATAATTTTTGTTTTATGTACATTGTATTATTTACATTATTATGTAGTTAATCTAGATAATTTTATCTAATTTACTGATATTGATATATAAAATGTATAATTTTAAAGTCTATTTATATTATTTTATGTAATTTGCTATTTTATATTATTAATATATACACAATTTGTTCAATTGAGTGAATTCTGGTCGAATTATTTAGAGATTCTGAAATAAACCTATTATAAACAAATTATTAGGTAATTTTATTGGATTTAAGGACCAAAGATGTTACTAAAGGAACTGGTAATCTAAATTTTAAGAGGCCTAATACTTATTTAAGAACCTACTTTCATACTGTGTATCCAAATAGTATGCTTATTGTGATCATTGCATTCATTCTTACTGTATAGAAATTGAGGATAAACTGTATTATTTGGCATGATAGGTGCGTAGTGTGATAGTTGTTATCACTTATTGCGTATAGACCTCTTTAGTGTCGCTTTGAAGAGAGTGATAAGATTGAAATTTATTTAATTGCTTGGTGATTGAGCTTCATTCCATGGTTATTTAGGGTATATACATTGATTATATGATTATTTGTGATTATGGTGTTTACATGTATCTTATGGAGTGTTGAATTTATTAAAATAACTTGTAACTTCCCCTCATTTTATCTAAATTGCCAAACATAAAGTTAGATTTGGTACACAGGTATGTTGGTAGTAATAATACACTATGTTGTATAGAGCTATTTGCAGTGGCCTATGGAGTGGTTTGTGTGATAGATTATTATTTAAATCTATTATGTTTTTGTACTCAAATATTAAATAATTTACAATTTTCCATGATATCTTATTTTACTTAAAGCTGGCTTGAGCGTAATAGTTAACTAGATCTAGCAAGTTAAGAGAATAGTATATATATATACATAATATATATATATAATATGGTACCATATTAATAATTAAATTATATTATAGCTGTGTAAATTTATCTAATGTTATATGATATTTCATCATTTAGGTCAATTAACCGTATATAGCACATGTATTAGGTTTTTAGAGTTGTCTTTACATTGTTCTAGAAACTTATTTATTAAGGTCCAATGAGGATTGTTACATACTTTCTATTGATAAGTCCCCTTCAATATTCATTTTAACCTTTCAGATTTATGTTTTCCCTCTTACATAAGTGACCAGTGAATGCATTATGTTTTCTTCTATTGGAAATTTGTAGGTTGATCATATTTAGGAAGTCAATTTACATTAAATCTAGTTAAGTCATAAACCCTTTCATGCTCTTCCCAATTTTGAATAGGTTTGTATTTATAAAGATGTGATTCATGTTTTATAAAGGTGCCAAAAATTAATCTTTTCAGTATATTCAACAAAAAGCTTAATATTCCTATTTCATCATTAATTTTAAAGTCATTTATTTTTAGTATTTAATTTGATTGTACTACTATAGTCATTTTTTATAAATTAAATTGTAAAATTATTAATAGATAATTTATAATGAAATTTCCGAATACTTCTATTGTCATATGTCCCTTCAACACTTTCTCAAATCTTTGGAAACTATATGAGCCAGCAGTGGCAGGTGCTCAAAGTAGAATTGCATTTGCATTCTTAAGGAGTTTTACTCATTCTGATAGTTGTAAGATTAGTAAAATTGGTCTCGTTGCAAAAACAGTTTTATTTGGGAAACGGCATAAACTTATCACGTTATTTATGTTTTATCCCATTGTGTACGAATTATTAGTATATTCTAAGGCGACCTCCTTCTATAGGTGAGGTGCTTGACCATATTGGTTCCTTTACTATCAAGGTATATTATTAATTTTAAGTTATAGTATATAGTATATTGTACTTTTACCTTCTATATATTATACATGAGGGGAGTTGGGCTGTATATCTTGTATGTTGTAGTCATAATTGATTTCGACTTCTCATTTTCGTCTTTCAATGCAGTGTATGAATTATGATATCCCTAAAAGATTAAGTGATTCATGGTTAATCTATAGTTTCATTCTATCTCCAAGTAATATTCTTTTATTGTAGATAATTGTATGTATGATATAAGAATTTTTATTAGGATAAGAAATTGAAAGTATGGACTTCGCTCGCTTATCGTCACTTCCCTATTCTTAGGTAAGATTTTATAAGGTACAGTCTTTTAGAGAATCAAAAGATCTTTAATCTTGCCTTTGTATAAGTTTTTCATAAAAATATTATATTATCATGTAATGACATTTCCATTATGTATGATGAAAGTGATACATGTTTATAATAATACTATTATTAGCTTTTTTAAATAAAAAAGGCACTAGCATTTGTCACTTCAATTATCCCTTATATGATAATTACCCTTAGTCTTAATTATAAGTGGTATGGCCTCTTATGTGTATTGTCCCCATTTGCATCCCTTGAAGTTTGATGAGGCAGAGGTCGATTGTGATCAAATAATGAAAGAGGTGAAATAAGTGTATTAAGATTTATAAAAGTTTCGAAGGTGAAAATATACAGGTTCTGATCTACTGCATTTTACTAATGGAGAGATTATGTTACTAACTCTAAATACAGACAGGTTTAATAGGCCAAAGCCTATTAAATTATGAGTTTATGAATTGGCCTCTCAAGCACATATATTTATTAAACTTTTTTTCTAATGGGGATAGTATGCTCAGGGATAATTGAGAATGGTAGTGAGGTATTCTGTTTAGAAGGGGATATAATATAAGACTGTAAAATTTGATTCTCTAAAAGGCTAACTAATTGATAAGAATTAGTTTTTCAATTATTTTATTAAAAATAAATTTCAATACTATATTCATTTAATTAAAGCTACAAATTTAATTTAAGAATAAGAAGCTAGCACTAGAGTTAGTTTGTTTAAAAAAAAAAAAAGAAAAATAGAAATCACTAATCTTATTAATTTTTTATGTGACATAGTTAAATTATCAATTATGTTTCTTTGTTTGACTGTTTACGCACGTTTCCTTTTCCTGTATAAAACTTACATTATATATATTTTTTAATTTAAACCTACCTTCTGGACGATGAATATGACTTGCATTGATGTGGGGATTGTCTTTTCTAAAATTATTCCTTACATTATTGATGCTTTCTTATTTTATTTGTTTCGTTTATTTCTTTATCTCTAATACTACATTAATTATTCTACGGCTGTAATGACTAAGCATTTTATTGCTTATTATAATAGCCAGCTGCTCCTAATATAAATAGAAGAATAAAATTGATCTTATGACGTATGACGATGAGTGGTCTTGTCTTATTCATAACGTTTACATTGTAAAAACGATTTACTCCATATCGAAATATTATTTGTAATTACTGCCTCTATGAATTAATATCTTTTAATTATCTTCACAGTAAATTTAAAACGAATTGCATTTCATTTCTATTTAATTTTATTTTGGCAAAATTTTTTTATTCTTTATTTGCTTTTGAGATGATGTATGCGAGGGGCAAAGTCAAACATCATGTTGTAACGAGGTACTTTAAATATCTGGGAAGGGAGAGGAGTAATAGGCAAGTGAAGGAATTTAAGGTAATTTATGGGTAGTAGCGTTTTAGGGTGATTACGTAACTTTATTGCTAGATCACTTTTTTATATAAAGTATGCCTTAATAGGCATTTATTATTTAATTAATTTTATTAATTTAAGGTTCATAGCTTTGCCTATTGTCTAAGTTATCTATATAATATATAAAGATCCATTTGAATATAGCAATTTTTATCATTTCTATGAATGTTGATGTCTTTTTTATTTATACATCAATTATTCCAAATATATGAGTTAGGTGGGTTTTGAACGTACACTTTTATAAGGTCTTTATTTTTAGGTGAAGTACTTGTTACTGCTGATGTCTGGTTAGTTGTATTGAAGGCTGAAAGCATCTTATTTCAATCTTTTTTTAGAGCAATTTATCCTCTTTAAAATGAGGATGAGACTACAGCTAAGATTACTATATATTACAATGGATTTAAGTAGCGTTTGCTTTTTTTTTTATTGTCTTTATATTTAAATATTTTTATGCTGTGAGATTATCATTCTTGATAATTTTAATGTTCACCCTTCTTTGTATTTTCATTTTTCATTTTTTATTTGATTTTTTTTGTATAATTATTTATATATCATGTATAATATATAATATATTATCATATATAATATATATTATATATATTATTAATTATTAGTTAATAATTATATAATTTAATTTAGATATATATATATATCTATATATATTATTATTATTATATAATAAGAATATATTGTTATTATATTACATAATAAGGACGTGGCTAAGTACATATAAATGTAATCGCGGAATGATTTAATATCCTATCCGATCCGCATAGCGGTTAAGTGAAAAAAATACCACGTTCTATCTATTTGGGTATAATATTAGTATGATTTTATTTTTTTCCTTATATTAAAATACTGAAATAATAATACCTTTTTAATATCTTATACAATTGTATTGTATTTTATGTATTTATACTTATATTATAATTATTATAATAATATGTATATAATAATTAATAAAAAAATAAGTTAGTTTATTGAATATTAATATAATATTTAAGAGTACTATTTATTAAATATCTATTTTATATACTAATTATAACTATTGTTGGATATTTTACATATTAACTCATATATTTTAATATGTTATTTATAATTAACAAAATGTGTTCATATAATTATATTATATGTATTAATTTTTTTATTCCTATTATTTATAGCTTAAATTATGTATATATATAATTATTCTATAATTAATTTATTTATTACTTTATATTATATCATATTTATATTATATATTATCTAATATATCAGCGACGGACTTCAGTAATTTTTACTCGGGATCTCTCTTCTTCTCTTCTCTTATATATTATATTTTATTACTTTTTATATCTTATATTTTATATATAATTACTATTATGTAGTAATTAATATTTCCATATATACTTAATTATCTATATTTATATTTCAATAAATTTAATAGTTCACGTCCATAATTACTCAGCTAATTCAGTTTTTTTTTGAATGCCACCAATAGGGTGAGAACGAGAGATAAACACTTTTGATAACTCTGAAAGTCACACACAACATATCTCTCTATTCGATTTCTGATCCACAAGCACTTTTTCTTTAACTGGATTTGAGAAATGCGTTATACAGGTGCCGTCCTTTTTGTTTCATTCTTGTTTGGCTTTTTTATATATACCAGGTGAATTGAACATATTGACAGAACAAGGGCTAAGTATTTTTATCGGACATTATATGAATTTGCCAAGAATCCCGCCGACGAGTTTCCTTATGTTAACTCTGCTAAAGCAACGAGAGCATGATATGAGAGTCACCGTATGAATGATATATGATGAAGAATGAGAGTAAACATATGCATGCTGTAATATAGAATGAATATATATAATAGATGAGGATTCGTAGTAAAAGAACTGATGTACTTTATGTATAGTATTATATATATGTGTATAATAGATATAAAGATGAGATGAGAGTATGAGATTAATATAGTAAATAAATATTAAGAGACCCATTGCCTCTGACATTTGGTGGATCCCCGTAAAAATGCTTCCATAATCATGACGTGACCCTAAGTGTATCTCATTTCATTCCCTTTACAAACCCAAACCCAACTGTGAAATTTTAGATTCAAGACCGAGGGTAACTTAAAGTAACGATAATATTTAGCAGATATATGTAATGAGATATAGAGAGGAGTAAGTCTCAGTTCTCCAAAAAGTATTTATTTTCACTAATTCAGTTATACAATTTTAATAAAATATGAAAAATAAAATTAGTTACTCGTAAAAGTATTTAATAGTAGTTAAAATAATACTATTGATAATAAATATAAAAGAGTATAAAAAATGTTCCACCATTAAAAATTATTATATAATGATATGTTGTAAAGACAGATCGTTTTGTTTCGTAAATAATAATAATTCTAATAATTAATTAAAAATATAATATCAATAATAATATAATACATAATAAAAATAATATTATATAAAATTAATAAGATATTAAATAATAATAATATTAATAATTAATTTATTAATTAATTAAATAATATAATAATAATTAATAATAATTATAATATAATATAATTAATAATAAATAATAATATAATAGATGAATATATATATTATAATCTAATATTATAATATAATCTATAATAATTTAATTAAATTTCTATCTAATTAATATAATAATAAATTAAATATATAATATAATAATAAAAGATATAATTAAATATATATATAATAATTAATAAATAAATTAATTAATTATAAATAATATAATATAATTAAATATAAATAATAATTAATAATATACGACTATTATGTTTATTAGCTCTACTTAATTACAGGTAATAGCAAAAGTATAGCTTAGTTACGATGTCAAAAATTATATTTTACTGTAAAAACATTTCCTATATAATTATATATGTAGAGATATCTTAGCGCGTTAAGATGGCCGATATTTCTCTCTAAATAGCGTATCTCTCAGTAATTCTATTTACTATATATAAAATTATGCCTAATTTCTCTATAGTTATAGCCGATTGCCATAAATAATAATACTATTCAGTCTATGCTAGCATAATGCCAAAATATATATTTTCTCGTATATTCCGAATCCTCTGATTCCGCTTATTATTAATAGTACTAAAATTCTTCTCTTATATACTAGCCTCAAGCTCACCTTCATCTCCTCCATATAATTAGATCCATTGGTTCAGAAGGTTAGGTATAAATTGTATTCCGATTCCTCCGATTTTATACCTCTCTCAAAATTTAATAATAAATGTATTGATGTAGATACAACTAGTCCAACAACATGATAGAAATATCATTACTTATAAAAGTGTAGCTTCGCCAATTTATTATTCTACTTGATATTTTTATTATTACGCATATCGGTTGATTAAATTTTAAATTTTTTATCTTTTTCTTTACCAAAGTTTATATGATTTTTAGGAATATTTTGTGCTGCACTGTACCAACTTAATAAGGTCTGGAGGCAGAGCTTCTCCAGAGGAGATATAACTTTAGATAAGATAGAGAGAGATGGAGAGAGAGAGGATATATCGATGAGAGAGAGAGAGAGAGATAGATATGAATATTATTATATATTCTATTTAGTATATTACTAATATATATAACTGTGTATATATATATAGATATGTATAAGATATGTAGATATATATATGAGTATATAGATATAGATTAGTAAAAGTTATATATTATATTATAGATGGTCAGATTTTTAATGCTGACACGATATGTAGCTAGAGTGACGGCAGGTCCTACAGTAACAAGAATTTGTTATAATTGAATGAGTCAGAAAGGAAATGTCTAAGGATGGGATTTAACTTTTTTTGTATTTTGTTGAGAAAGTGAAATTTGTTGTTTTTTAGAGTTAGAGCTAAGGTAACGAGTAGGAGTAACCGCAAAGAATGGCAGGAGTCGCGGTCTCTTGGGACCTCG
This sequence comes from Trachelipus rathkii, assembly GCA_015478945.1. Taxonomy (NCBI): domain Eukaryota; kingdom Metazoa; phylum Arthropoda; class Malacostraca; order Isopoda; family Trachelipodidae; genus Trachelipus; species Trachelipus rathkii. The sequence goes on along the minus strand of JABUQX010011708.1, from coordinate 14,397 downwards.
CGGTGGACGACGAGGGGGCTATCCCCGCCTCCGGATGGTTCTTCCGGAAACCTGCCACTCTTTGGTCTTTGAGGTGTGGACGGGGGTTCCCGCACGACCATCCTCGACGGGTATGGAAACGTTCCCCCCTCTGTTCCGGTCGCTCGAGCCCCTAAAATTTGATGAACTAATGTTTGTTTTTTGTTGGGAAATTTTAAGATTTTTTTTTGATGGCTCGAGGCCGACTGGGGACAGAAGAGGGGAACGTTCATTACCCGGAGAGGAGAGAGAGGATGGGGATGGTCGGGAACCCCGCTGCACAACCCAAGACAAGCGGGAGGTTCCGGAGACCAGCTCGGGGAGAGAAGGGGGGGATTAAGTGCCCCGTCGTCACCGGCTGAGCCGAGGGACGCGACTCCTGCCATTCTTTTCCGTGTTACCCCTACTGGATTGCTTTAGTTAAAAAAAAAAAAGTTTTACTTCAAAAAGAAAAAAAGTTTCCATCCTTGAATGTTATCGCGGCTGATCAAATATATTGATGTTAGTTTACCTTATATCACTTAAATTACGAATTCGTTAATATATACTATATAGTATATTATAAGGTATTATATGATAAGATAATGATATACTAATGTATCATAGTATAATTATATAATAATGTAATAGCGGTAGTATATATTATATTATAACAATTATATAATATATGTATATTATATATACGTAAATATTATATATGATATGAAGACAGCTACGATAGTATTACTGTATATTGAGAGAGTGATATAGATAGGATAGCACGATATAGAGTTATAGAGAGAGTAGAAGATTAGTAGATATATTTATCTATTCATAGATAGTATAAGTATATTAGTAATCGTATATATATATGAATACTATTATATATTATTTATAGTGATATATTACACATCACCTTATTGAACACAAGATAATCATATGTAATGTCGGATTCATTCAGCTACAAAAAATAAGAAAAGCAAATGCTTCATGAATGCAAAAAAACTTATTAATTTGTTTCTAGACTTCGAGAAAATAGGAGATACATTGATAGTATACTATTCAAGAGATATAAGTGTGTGTGACTTAACTGAGCAGAGTAGTAGAGCGAGAGAGAGAGAAGTAGATGTATGACGAGAGAGAGAGATAGAGAGAGATATATGATAATCTAATACGAGATCATAGGATAGACTAGAGATGAGAGCGAGAGATGAAGCTTTACGATATATTATTATTCATACTGTAATACATAGAAAAATGGGGGTAACTGATATTTTAATCTTCTTAGTTTGTGATATGTTTTTAAAAGATTTTAGCTAACCTAAATGATATTCTACTGTGTTATAGCGACTCCTCCTTGGTCCGCTGAATATTATTTTCATAAGATAACGCTAGAAGGGTTTATATTGTAACTGTCTTAGATTGAGAGAGTTTGTGATCTTGTGAGTACTCTTGATTACCCCTTGTTCAATATATGCTAGTGTATTAGAGATATATTACAGATCTATATGGCGAATCCATTCGGCATCACTCCTTATAGAAAATAAAATTATATTTATCTTTGTAAGTTTACAGGCGCACATACTACATCATATACTGAATGAGACTTGTATATCTGTAGGCGAATTAATAGTCACAAGTCATATTTCCTCTATCGCGTTCTCCCACAAGCCCCTTATGATCCCTCTTCCGAGATCCAGACCAATATAGTTGGTAAGATCGATCAAGTGCCGAACTCCTTGATCCATTCTTAGATTTCTGACTTTTGATGACTTGCGATATCGTTGTAGCTGGGTTTAAGAGTTATTAGCGGAAAATTATATATATTCTTCTGATTTATGTTGGTAAGTCTCTCCTGACCTCTTGATTTTCTGCATGTAACTAGCGATATCCTCATACCAGCCAGGCGATGATTTTAGGATTCATTACATCTCTCTATTACATAGGGATATCCCTTTAGTTGTTGCTGCCTCGAATGTATATCAACTCATAACGAGTAAAATCTTATAATACCTCTATACGTTAATATGGGTCTCATATACTTTCTTCTCTGTCGATTTATAAACCGGATGAATCCACTTATGATATTCAACTACAAATTATATATTAAATACAAGCCTTCCTAGACCTAACAATAACTGTGGCAGTAAGACACTAACTTTTGCCACCTGGGAATTTTATATTATATTTTGTTCATTTTGTTATCTTCGAATTGCGAGACACATAATATATATAAATGGTCTCATGATAGGTAATACTATGGATACATACTTAATGCAATACATATCGTTATGATACTACTATATTATACCATCCGTCGATATAATGCAAAATCCCGCACCAATAATATATGCTACTATTGATAAGTCTCAATACTAAGGTTTAAATATGCTCAGTTTGAAATCTCAAGGAGATAATAGTATTGTGCACTATTTTACGATAGTTCTAAAACGAGCAGATTATGGTTACATCTCGCGAATTAAAAGATTGTTTGAACTATGTAATGCTTTTCGATAACCATGGAAAAAGAGGTACATGAGAATCATCTACTATTTACAGTGAAAATTAGGCAAATTGTTATTGTATACCTCAGCCATTATTGAAGATCTGTTTGTAGTAAAGTAAGGACACACCACTTACATATCACATATGAGATATTTTGTAGAAAAATGTATATTTCTAGCATTATGAATTCTGTATACTTCTTACCTTGCTGAGTTCTCATACGTTATTCTAAAGACCCATTGAGATCGAACTCTGTAGCTCGATACCATTTATCGACTAACAGTGATTAGAGCGTTTTGAGGGTGACTCGCCAGATGTTGGATCAATGACGCTCTAGAGAATAAGATTTCCCAAAGGTCTGTAGTTGTAGCGGTGGAAGAATTAACAGCAACAGTATGACATTCCATCATTGTCCAGACAATTTGCGTTGAACTTCCTAGCTTCCATATATGACTTTGATTTACCATGTATATTTAACTAGTAGAATGTAAAAGGAATAAAGTCACAGTAATTAGAGTTCGTTCGAAAAGAATTCGGTGAGAGCGTGTGGCAAAATAGCTCTGCTCTAGTCGTAGGGGAATCTTCTAAGTTAGTAGCTGTCCCGATAATACAGCTCTATGACATTTATAACGGTACTCGTATGCAAGTTCAGTATATAGTAGCCTTGAAGTATGTAAAGCCCGATTATTTACAATGTGCTGTCATATATTAATAGTGCATCTTCTGCAACTACATACCAGGAGCCCCGGTCTATCAACATCCATTTTTAGAAATCGATAGATTGCAGATAGTCGTTGTCGCTGTCTTCTGCGTATAATCATGTCGCGCACAGATTTCCATATCCCATAGAGTCGACATTTTAAAAAAATTCGTATCGCTTAGACAGAGATTTTTAGTGTTTCTATTGAAGTTTGATTCATACTATACTTGATTAGTTGTTGTAAAAGCTGGTATAGACACAAGTTACATTCAAAGAATTAGTATATATAAGTTGTAAATTGAAGTGATAGTCAACTGTAATAAGCATATCATGTTTCTTGAGTCGTCTCTCGTTAGTCTGAATTGAGTATTTTCAAGAGTTCTTTAGCTTTATTATACTCAAGTGTTTATTAGACTTTATTAATAGTCTGGTGGGTACACACTTGAGGCAAAATTATGCTGTGATGTCGTTTTCCTCCGGTGTAGAAAATGGTAGTATATAGCGTCTTGCAGTATGCATCATAATATTGGTTACGTTCTTTTGATTATCTAAAGCAACAGTCCCTGTCCCTTGAATACGAAATGGCCTACTATATTGCTTATTCTTTCGAGAAAGTGACCTTTTTATTTAACAATAGGTAATATTCAATGAGAAAAAAGTATCACCCGATGTTCTACTTTGACTTTAACGTATACTACTACTTTATCTATCTATAAGATTATATACTGAATTACTTGTGTCCAGCCCTTTTCCAGCGCTTTCCCATATTATATCTCTGACTCTTAATTTTTATATCCATGCCAGTCATAGTGGATATAGAATTAACGCAGAAGTCAGACTCAGGCCGTTGCTGTAACTCATATATCTCTGCGGTACTGCGAGTATTTTTGCAGCGAGAGAGTTATATACTACGTTGATATTCTATATCTCATCTGAAACACTGCTCGATATAATGTTATTAATTCTGATTTATTGTACTGCAGTAAAATCCTGACTAACATGAGAGCTAACTAATATATCTATATCTTGTATAGAATTAGAATGCATGAACGTGGAGTATGTAGTGCTGGCGTCTCTTGTGAAAGATCGCCTTAAAAGAGTAAAAAATCAGAGATAAACCTTTGTATAACGTTATTTTTTACAAGTTATAATTGGATTATCGTCCCTGACGATCATTTTATACGATGGGAATTATAGCAATAAGTAGTTAATCTCTCTTTGATATTGGGTACTACGTACGATAAATACTAGCTTATCGACTTACTCTCTTTGCTTAAGGCGACACGATAAACACTTCTATGATTATTCTCTTTGCTTTATGCGACTAATCAGATACAATTACTACTAGGTAGTACCTCTTTGCTTTAATTCAATACACGATAAAATTACTTAATCATATGTTACTCTCATTGCATATTAGCTACACTAATTTTTATACAAATCTACTACTTATAGATTGCTCTTCTTTGCTTTAAGCGTACTACGATAAAATAACGACTTGATACTCTCTTTGCTATTATATAAGCGACACGATAATATTTATTATATGAATCATATCATTATGATTACTACTTGCTTATAAGCGTACTTATATAAATCCATACTCATGATTACTCTCTTTCCTTAATGACATTACACTATAAAATTCACAATCATATTTGATTAATCTCATCTGCTAAGCTGACACGATTAAATTTACATTATACTATGATATTTGATAATAAGTGATAAGTTATATCAACATGTCATGACCGGCCTTATATACTTTAATGCATTAATAAATACTCTACACTCATAATCCTCTTCTCTGAAAAGTATAAAAAATGAAGTCAGATAAAAATACAGTATTTACAATAATTATTAACTAAAACTTTCAACAAACACTTGTCATTATAAACATCTTAGATCCCCTTCCTAGATACTTCATCGCCTTCCTGTCATTTATAAACATATAATACAAGTGTAAAATATTTATAGAGATTTATAACACATAATGTTGTATGGTCGAGCTTAAAATTAAAATAAAGTTATAAAATTAGGTTTATTATATATAATATTTTTATGCGTTATATTAATAACATCATTGTGAGGGTAAGATCAACAAATAATATAACGATATATATTATATAATATATATTATTAGATGTAGTAATTAGTCGGTATGTAAACTAGTGGCGTTATGAGAGGCGCAAATATTTCGATAAAAACGATTTAATTTAGTTTTATTCTTATGGCAATATGTTTTTATCATCGTGTCTCAATCGATTAAGAGTGACAGAATAGTTCGCCAAGCATGCTTATAGGTTCAATACCCTCCGTCGGTATATAAATATCACTTATATATCTCAGTGTAGTCTGTCAAGCGTGTATTTCTATAGATTACCTGTAGTATGAAGTTCTACTTCTCTCCTAAAAAAAATTACTTATAGACTTCCAACTTCTTTTATAATCGACTAGGTCGCTCAGTATTTCTGCTCTCAGTGAGTTTACTGTGTTTGTTCCTGAAAGATGTAGATAATACTTAGTATTATCCCCGAATAAATGCTGACAGAATTATATTCTCTACTATTATTCCAGATACCCGTTATAATTAATTTCCCTGATTTCACATTAAATGTTTTGCTATGAGTCACCCAAAATATTTTAAGATTATTATATGTATTACTCATCCAAATATGTTTCAGAGCCACTATGGTTATGTATATATTATATATAAAAATCCAGTTTTACCTATATAAGAATATAGCACTATTTATATTAATCTATTATTATATAGTATATTATATATATTATTATTATTTACCAATTAGGTACGTGTAACTAACATGGTTAAGTTTGGCGGCAGTTTTAATTTCGCTGAGCTTAAATAGCGAACGAAATATTACGAAACTCTCACGGGTATCGCGGAAAAATTATCGATTCAACCGCTGGCATTCCCGTTGAAATCGTACGAAACAATTTGCAAATGTTAAATCTCCTAATCCTCCTCTCTCTCTCTCTCTCTCTCTCGCTCTCTCTCTCTCTCTCTCTATATATATATATATTAATATATATATTATATATATTTATATATATATCATATTTATAAGTAATATATATCTATATATACTATAACTATATATATCTATATATTATATATATATATATATTATATATACATATATATGTTCATGGTTAGGTTAGGTTAGGTTAGGTATCACCAATCGAAATTTATGTCATAATTTTACCTATATAACGTATATATAATCCTAAAAACTTATAACCTAACTATAACTAATGCAATATTAACTACTAATACCTCTCTTAACTAATACCTAATATACTATATATATTACCTTAATCCCTATTATCCTAACCTAATCCTAACCTAACCATAACCTAACCTGTGTAAGTTTGGCGAGACTATATATCATAATATATATTATTATATAAGTTATCAAATACTATAGTATATAATATATATAAATATATTAATATTTATATATTTTAGTATAACTATTAATATATATATCTACTATATATACTATATATATAATTATAATATATATTATATATTATATGTTATATAACAATATATATCATATATATAATATATTATTATTAATATATATATATATATCTTATATATTATATATTAAATAATTATATATAGGTATGACAAATTTTATATATTTATTTACGTATCATTAATTGATTATAAAACATCAAAACATTTGTTTTTCACATATCTAATATCTAAAATTTATATTATATATATAATATATATTATATTTTAGATATTATTTTAAATATTAATAGATATATAATAGTATATTAATAAATATAATATAATATATTTAATTATCATATAATATATACAAATATTATATTATATATTATTAATATTGAGTATATATTATATATATGTATATATATATATACTTATTTTTATAATATATTAAATTAATAAATATATATATATATATTATATAATTTATATATATATATAATTATTATATATTTATTATATCTACTATATATATATAGATTCTCATATTATTGTCATGAATTAATTGTTTACAACGCATATCAGAACTAATTGAACATGGTGTTAATATAAATCTGCAGATTTATCACAAATGAGTGCACACAAACACACTATATACTATACACACGTTATTGGGGGGGGGATTAGCAAAACAACTAGATAGCATTGCGGGAATTGTTTAATAGTAACAGTTCCTAAATATAACTCAGTTTAAAAACCACTGCACTAACTAATTGTCTACGAATTTTGCGCAGAGTTTCGCAAATTAAAAAATATGTTGAGCAATTAGATTTTAAAATGATATTATATATTTTGTAATGTTTTATATGTATCATATAGGGATAATCGAATATTAAATATTAAGCTAATTCGTTTATTTTTTTTCCAATATACAACAGCAACTAAACATATAAATTTATTTCGAAATTCTCTAAAACACAAGATCATATATTTATTTTTGTACTATACTAATTTATTTTGATACAAATTTTAAAGCAAACTAAAATACTTAATATTAATATATACTAACTGAAAAGTTGGAATCCTACGTATCAAATACTATAACTTAATAGTAGTTTGAAGTATCACTAGCTTAATATGTAGTGCAAGCTACGGTCAATCTTAACTAAAGTAGTTTGATACCACGATTCAACTATATATATAATGATAGTATTTGATAACTACTCTTCAAACTTTCACTAAGTAAATTTGATAAGCCTTCTGTTACAAACTTATATAGTATAATGTCTTAAATAGCGGCCTCAAGCGATCGCTGATCATTTTAATAGTATACTTAGGCTTGCAATGACGGTTAAATATTTACTTTTCATTATATCTAACTAACTCCTCCAATGGCCAGAGGGACTTTATATTTACCTAAAAAAGTATTAGAATAGTAGGAAAAAAGTTGTATTAAACTACCTTCACGAATACAAAAAAGATAATGAAAGTAATTATTTACAATTTAAATAAATGTCTCTGTGTGTTTAAATACATTTTATAGATTGCTCATTTATACCATTATCAGATAAGAAATAATATTATTTTATTATTTAGATATTAATTTTAATTTATAATTCTAATTATATGATATATTATATTATTATATTAATATTTATTATTTCTTTTGCGTCTATTATTTTTTTGAACTTCTAATATTGAATTATTATTATAATTAATATTTATTATTATTATAATATTATATTATATTAATACAATGAATTTTTAAGTAATGATACGTTTAAATATTACTAAATTCTTATTTCTTTCAAAATTATATTAATTACTTATACTAATTTATCTTTATTATCATTTGCTTTTATTATATAAAACGCTTAAATTTAATACTATAATTCAATATAATATATAAATTAATTAATTAATGAGTACTTTGATCTATTTTAATAACAGGAATCGTAATAATAATAATAATTATTAGTAAAACTTCAAGTTAAAAATATAATGTTAATGAATTAACAGACATATGTAATCTTCAAAATACTCATAATAAGTTAAATTATTTAATTATTGGTACGAAAATTTTTGATGGTTTATAATTAATCTTACTATAATAGATGACGACACTGGAAAAATCGAGCTTAGATAGGATTCAGTAGCTCTTTGTCAGTATAGAATAATAACTTAACCAATAATATATAGAGTAATAATAATAAAGTTAATGAGTAATAATAATAATATAATAAGAATAGATAAATAAATCATATTAACATTTATTTAATAGTGCATATAGTCATTCTGTTAGTTTTGTTATTGTAATCTTTATATTGAGATTCGACTCATATATGATTAGAGCTAAAAAATATAACATCTGATTATTTTGGAGATTAAAATAATATTAATTAAATGATATGCCGCAACCAGTTGAGTGATTAATTACTAGTAATAATAATCGAATGATAGACTCACTCAGATAGATTAGTGAACTATATGGCAAATGGCCAGTGATTACGTGATAACTTAGATAATTCGAAAATACCTATGAGTTTGGAATCATAGAAAATATTTATGCATCCTTATACCAGGGTGCCATCGGCATAATGACCGTGAACAATATCCGGATAATCATCTTCGGCTTCGATAAAACGAATGGTGTTGTTGATGAAATCAAATAAAGTATTTATATAAAAATATATATTTAGTAATAGTTATACAACATTAATAATTAATATAATCATTATAATTATAATAATTAATAATTATAATTAATTAATAATAAATAATATAATTATATATATTATATAAATAATAATATAATAATAATAATAATAATAAGCGATTTGTTTTTTACTATTTATATAATAATATTATATAATAATAATACATATATTCATATATAGTCAAGTAATTAATACATGTAAGTGTACGATAAGTAATAGATAATAATAAGCCTTATGTTAATAATATAGTAGTAAAAAAATTATATAATCACATAAATATAATAATTAAATAATAAGTAATATAATAACTTATTATATATAAAATTTTAAAGTAAATAATCATAGTAATAATATATAAAATAAATGACTAAGTATATAAATAATATTCTTAATATTTACATCTCATGTTACAGCTCTCTAATCATACTATTATAATTAATAATAATAATAATAATAATTTATATTATAAGCACAATAAATAATGAATTTTTATAACTTTATTTTCTAATTATAACATAACTATAATGAAATAATAATATGCATCAACTATAATATTTGAATTCTTACTATATAATACTATAAATTATTAATGACTTTTAAATTTAACATATTATATAATTTATACAAATATTTACTCTCACAGCAACGCACCGGATACATCCTTAGTATAATTTTCAATTTCATAAACATTTTGAGATAATAATAATAATTATGAATAAATAATAATTAAATGGTGAATTATATATATATATCATAATAGATAATTTATATTAAACAAAATATTTTAAATTACCAATGAGAATTACATGTTTGTGCTTTATACCTATATTGTCAAGAGCTCTAATTTGGCAAGATCTAAATACTTTTACTATTAATTTTTTATTCTAATATTTTTTAATTCATTATATTTAATATATGTTAGTTGAAGTATTTGAAGTTATTTTAGAATTAAGAATAAAATATTATATGTGGATACTATTTATCGAAACTGTCAATACAATTATTTAAAAAAAAGAAATCAATTAAACTGATATTATTCTTTTCGAGAATTACTTATTTTTAATTATGTTAAAAGGAACTCAAAGGCATGTGAGGTAGTTATGAAACGCTATAATGTGAATATATCATAAATAGAAATATACCGTTGAGAGAACGAAAGTAGATAGCCTTTAACCTATATAGAGAAGTCTCCAACGTGAAGGCTCATCCTATTATTAGTCGAGTATGTTGGTGTTTTCTATCAGTTCAAGACAGGATATAGATATATGTAAGTGACAACGAACCATGAACATCCTAAAGAATGCAAAATGTAAAGCACACAACATAAAGAATACAAAAAATTTATATCTCTCGCATGTGTATTTTTATATATCCTCATATTATATATATATATATTATTTATATATATTATATATATTTAATAATATATATATATATATATATATATACTTATTATGCTATAAAAATAATTTTAACATAATATTTTATATATTATTATATATATATATTATTAATATATAATTATTATATGTATTAATAATATTTATGATTTTTTTTATATATATATATATATATATATTAAATAATTATATATTATACTTATATATATTATATTTATTTGAAAATATTAAATGGAATAATCTGCTCTTTATATATATAAATATAATATTATTTATTACTTATAATATATTATTATATTTTTATATAATTATATATCTTATTATTATTAATATATATTATATTTCTATATATAATATATTATATATAGATATATTATTATATATATATATTATATATAGTAACTATTATAATATATTAATATTATATTATTATATGATTTGTTAATGTCATTATTTATTTAATATTATATATTATATCTAATGTTTTTTTTTATTTATTTCATATTATTTGTGTAATTTTTTTTAGGAATACATATAATAATTTTTATAAAATCCGATTGTAGATTCACGGATCGATTCCGGGGTGTCTGGTCAGAAGTAAGTGATGCCGAATAGATGTATCGATATTATTTTGATTACTATACAAATAATAATATATATCATGAATCAATATATGTATCACCTTTGTTGTTCAAATATCATATAATATTTTATTTCATATATCGAGAATCTTATGATATTTTTATTTATTATTGTCTATAAATTACAATATAATTATAATTTTCCTATTACAATTTAATCATTTAATAAAATTTTTTTTACACATTTTTAAATTTTTCACTAGTATAGTAGTATATAGTATTTATATATATATATATATTTATTATTATATAATTACTTATTTCTATATTTAATTACATAATGTTCATTATATAGTTAATTTTTGATATATATATATATACTTAATCATATAATATATAGATATATATATATCATATTTATAATATATATATATTATAGTATAATAATATAGATATATTTTATATTATATAATATTTATATATATATATATAAATATATTAATTATATTATATTATTTATAATGTCTGCGAATTTACATATTTAATCTTATGTGTTTAAAAACATTTTCAGCTTAATATTCGCTATAATATTTGTTCGTATAAAGTTTACATTATACAAAATAATATGTTATCCAACAGGACACGTGTTTCATATAATCTATTTCACACAGTATATATGCAAAGGAAGTTGCGTTTCTAAACCTAATCAAATATTTTTATCTTTCCATTTGTATATATATAAGGTATTTTTTACTCTATATAATATATTATATATTATTATAAATATATATATAGATATTATATATATATAGATAATATTAATATATATTATATATATATATATATATAATATTATTATTATTATATATATATATATATATATATATAATTTATATAATTTAGGATAAAAATATTGTATCGATATAAGATATTACAAGATATATACATCATATTAATTTAATATATTTATTTATATTATATATATTATATTATTATATATTTATTATATATATATAATATATATATATATTAGTATATATACTTATAGATATATAATTTTTATATATTATATTAAAAATATATATTATATAATATATATATATATATATTATATTTATATATAATAATATTATATATAAATATTTTAGTATATATTATATTATATATACTATTATATACTATAATATACTATATATTAATAATTAATATTATATATATATATTCTATAAATATAATATATATATAATTTTATAATATATATATTTAATTATATATTATATATATATATATTATTTATATGATAAATGATATATTAATATATAATACTATTTTAATATATATATATATATCAATATATATATATATTATTATTTATATATAATATATATATTATATATGATTTGATAATATATATATATTTATATTATATATATTATATATATATATATATAATATATACTTTTATATTATATATACATATATATATATTATATTATTATTATATAATATATATATATTATTATTATATTATTACTTATATATATATATATCAATAATTTATATATAATATATATATTATTATATATTGAACACTAGAATGAGTGAGTATTAGTTATCTTCTAACCTAAACTAAAATAATTGATTTATTTCACTAATTGCGTATTTTTTATACACTATCTACTATATATATTATATATTATATATATATATATATATATATATATATATATATAATATATTATATATATAATATTTATTTAATTTAATTATTATATTATATATATATTATTATTATTATATTTATTATAATTTAATATATATATTATAAATATATAGATATATATAATATTTATTATATTATTATATATATTATATTTATATAATATATTATAATATTATATATTTATTATATAGATTTAATATAATATATATATATATATATCATGAATAATATTTATATTAATATATATATTTATATTACTAATGTATTATTAATTATATTATACTATATATATATTATAATTATCATATATATATTTATGGATTATATTATATATATATTATATCTATAAATATTAATATATTTATATATTTGTATTTGATCCCATAGAATGCATAGGGTATGTTATGTTCATAGCTTAACTTTACTAAAATTTTATTATTACCCTATATGTTAAGGTTATTTTATTTCACTTACCTAATATAATATACATATAAATATATATATATTTAATCTTAATATATTAATTATTTATAATATATATATATATACTACTTATTTATAATATATATATTTATAATATATATTATTATTATATATATAATTATATTATATTTAACTTATATCTATTATTATATTATATATACATATATTAATTATTATATATATATAATTAATCACTCACTGATTTTATAATATATTAATATTAATATATATTATAAATATATTATTATATATTATGGATATATATATATATATATATTTAATAATATTATATACTTAATATATATTATTATAATAATATACTATATATAGTTTATTAATTATATATATATATTATAATATTATAATATATATATATTATATATATATATTTGAATATATATTAATATTTGAGAGGTTCATTATATCAGTACACACCACTGGCTCGCAGAGAAAAGTCTTGGCCTTACTGCTGATAAATAAATCAGCCATCATGGTCGGGCTACCTGTTCTACATAATTTTTTTTAAGTGTATACAGGGTAATGGTTTGGGTGTTGTGTTATATATGTAAGATATCATTCAGTCTCAAAGAACAAATAAAACTATACATAAATTATAATACATATTAATGAATATTATTGTAGTGACTTTACAGATGTACTAACAATATTATAACATTATATATATTATAAAGCTTATTTACTACTATGAATCATAAATAAGAAATGTGTTATGTGGAGATTCAGACTTAGTAGAGCGATATCTTTCCAGAAGGAGATATGGATTCTATAAGAAGTAGGATCTCT
>JABUQX010011707.1:37500-41691 GCA_015478945.1 Trachelipus rathkii | reverse complement strand
TGCGTATATATTTACATACATATACATATACAAGGATACGCACATACATATGGTTATATACATATATACATACATATACAGCATATACATACATATGGCTACATGCATATATGAAGGAAGAAGAAGAGCAGTTGTTGGAGCATATGGTTGGCTAAGAGCATATATGAAGACATATATATATAGAGTACATATATATATATATATATATATATTTATCCCCTACCTTTTCCCTAGTATTGTGGGTAAGGTGCGCAATATACTCTGAAAACAATAGTTAAATGGAAAAGAAAGACGCCCAATACCATCCCTTCATATCCCATATGATCTGATATTCCCATCCCCAACCCCAACCCCTTTACTGATTTAACATCCATCGCATACTTGAACATCCTCTTCTTCACCAACACGAAACCATAATACTTTTCACTTCGATACCATCTCTGCCTACACCAACTCTCCTATACTTATGGATGCCCTTATGCTCGAAGCATATATTACACACATACCTCTCTCTCCTCACAAAAATCAATGACCTTCCTACCCTTCTCATTTTCTTCCGCAACCCCAAAGGCACCTGTTATACTATCTTTTTCTATCACTTATCCAACCATTCAAGCCTCCCAAAACAATCAATCTGAAGCCCCTACTCACCCCGTTCAAAACAAAATTCAGATTTTCCCATAAAGTCACACTCTCCTCAACATCATGCTCAGATGAAGCATATGTTACAGCCATACTTACCTTGACCTTCTCAAACTTAAACTTAACCATTAGTATTCTAGTACTCACCCAAACAAAATCCACCATAGCTTTGCGCTACAAGTCACTCATCAGAATCTCAACTCTTTCTCTCCCCTTCTCATTCCTCTCCACTCCAACTCACACACGCACACATTTCACTAAACAATACTCATCTTCACCACTTTCCCACTTTTTTTCGTCTTTGTTTCAGTCACAGCAAGCAAATCAATTTTACCTTTTCTAAATACATTCATCACCTTTCTCTTCTTCTATCCGCCATTTATTTCCCAAACATTCCATGTACCAATACGATTCAAACAGTTCCGCCTTAAGATACAAGGTAGGTCACGGCGGTCACAACTAGGTCGAAGGAATGCATAAGCATTCATAGTGTAAAGATAAGTGGTAGTAGGTCGCCAACCCAACTACCAATGTCCTTTTAGTCGCTTCCTACCACACCCAGAACGTATATTGTCCAAATTCTTTCTCCTCCGCACTCGGGGATATAAAAAAATGTATGTAACTGTGTTTTATGGTCTGCGAGTGTAGGTGAGTGTGTGCGTGTGATATATATACATATTATTACATATATATGAGGAGAAAGAGAGAGAAAGAGGCGAGAGAAGAGAGGAGGAGAGAGGAGAGAGGAAAGAGAGAGAATAGAAAGGAAGGGGGAACGATGGAGGGAGCCCGAGAGAGGAGAGAGAGAGAGGAATGGGAAGGAAATTATATATATATATATATATATATATATATATATATATATATATATATATATATATACGCAAGATGGGGGAACATTGAGCACTGGAGATATATATATATATATATATATTTGTGTGTATACATTAATGTTTAGAGTGAAGAAGGATATTGAGCCTAATTGAGTTACTTTCTTAATTTGTTAGGAAGATCACATTCTGGTTATCTCATAAAAAGCACATTTCTACTTCTCCCCATTTTCTTACATATTTTTCCATTTACTAGTATATATATATATATATATATATATATATATATATATATATATAGGGTATATATATATATATATATATATATATATATATATATATATATAATTGAAAGGGGAAAAAATATGTCCCCACGTCCAAATATATTATTAATTCTTAGTAATATCATGTGGCTTGTTTCCTTCCCTCTTATACACGTAAAAATGTTGTGTGTGTGTGTGTGTGTGTGTGTTCCTGTGTATGTGTTTGTGTGCATGTGTAATTAAAAGGCTAATACTCGAAATCACAGACTTGAAACCTGTTCGTACGTCACGGGACCCGCTTGCCTCAGTCCAGATTGGTCAATTATGTTACAACCTTCGACTTGATTAAAAGAAAATTGGCCACTGTAATTATTCATAAATAAAAAAATATATAAAACTTTTTAGCTTTTCTTCCTTGAAAAAGTTGAAGAGAAAGAAAGAGCACGAGAGATTTCATTTTCTTCACATTCAAAGTTTGAGGAACACGACATATATGTCATCATCCAGAATAATGTGCATCAACTCATTCAAAATTAATAAAGAAATGTTTTATTAAAAGTTACTTTATTTCTATGTATTAGTTTGAGCGAAGAAGTTGGTAGTTATGTAAGGAGCAAGAGTCCGTCTAGTTGTTGTTGTTGTTGTTGTTGTTGTTGTTGTTGTTGTTGTTGTTGTTGTTGTTGTTGTTGTTTTTGTTGTTGTGTTGATGATGATGTTGCTGTTGCTGTTGCTTTCTATTGATTCTGAGAAAAAGTTTTGCTGGTCTTGCGTCACGCAACGTCGCGTGTTGCGCTCAAAGGCCACGAGTAACATTCACGCCGGAAGTCAAATATTCAAAAATAAATAACGTAATAAAAATAACAAATATTCGTATTTAATAGTTAATATAAAAGTATGATTTTGCTCATTTTGCCAAACACGAGTACATTCATTTTCAGCGCGCGCGCAGACACATACACATACACAAGAGTTTCAATGCAAAGGACATGAACAAAAATTTATTGCACATTAAAATGACTCACGGGAACGATCATGAAATGAAATGTTAGTAATATAATAATAATGAAAAAGTTTTATTTTATTTAATATAGATAATATAACAGTATTTCTCTTAATAATTAAATTTCAGGTAATAATCTGAATCCTACTTTATGACATGCCAGTTTTAAGTTTGCTCATGTTTCTGTTCCATCTTAAAGATTTTAAATTTAACCTTACAGCAAGATTTAAAATCATCATCTCTGTTAAATTTTATTTTGCTATTGACCCTTGACTGAACTCTGTTACAAAAACTAATCTGAGGGTTTCATTGATCCTCTCTCTGATTTTTTTGTCTTCTGTTGACATTTCAAGGATCTTTTGTTATTGCACTGGATGTATCGAAAGCTTCTGACAAAATATGCATCAAAATCCTGATTCAGAAACTTTCATCAAATTCGTCTCTTTCGGCAAATATGAAACATGTTAGAGGCTTCATGAATAGGTGGAACTATTTTGCAGAATATAAACTTGATAGAATTAGCCGAGCTTCAGATTTATACTCTATGCATTTTCAAATCATCAGAGCTCGAACAGACATAACCATGAGTGCATCTATCTATCTATCTATCTATATATTATATATATATATATATATATATATATATATAATATATATATTTAGATGAGAGTTTATATATATATAATGTATCTATATAATATTATATTTTATATATATTATATATAGTATATATATATATATATATATATATAATATATATATATAGTTAGCTAGTTAGTTAGTTAGTTAGTTAGTTAGTTTGTTAGTTTGTTGCCACCGAACCTCTATCCCATGAATTTGGGGGCATCATTACCTACATCAGTAGGGATTTTGGTCAAGGGAAATTGTGTAATTGTGTTACATGTATTTCCAAACCAAGTGGATTCGAATGCAAAGATTAACTATCCTTGATTGCAAGTCCTGCATCGGTTCATCGCATTTGGAAATTCTGGCCAACGTGGACGTGGTATCGTATCCAAATGAGCTGACCTTCATATGCTAGAAGCAAGAGCGAGATATTGAGATTTTAAATCGTTCTGTTGTTTGTGTTGGCCATGTTTTTAGTGATGTGTGAGCATTGAAATTAGTGTAATTCACTATGCTATGCCGTAAACTGTAATTAAATAATTACAGAAAAACTCTCTAACTGATGGCAATTTTTTGTATCCGTTCTCGTAGCCAGACCGAGATTTGAACACCCGCTCTCTCAAGAAGATGAAAATTCCGATCTTTAACGAACAAAAAGACTCGCTTTAGTCCACTGAGCTACCATGAACTCTCTCTCTCTCTCTCTCTCTCTCTCTCTCTCTATATATATATATATATATATATATATATATATATATATATATATATATATATATATTATATAATATATATATATATATATATATATATTATAATATATATATATATA
>JABUQX010011707.1:7500-27500 GCA_015478945.1 Trachelipus rathkii | reverse complement strand
ATCAAAAAAAAAAACCCCCACCAGAATCCCTTTCCCCAAGAACCAACCCCAAAATTTCCCCTACCTCCAATTCAAGTACGTCCCCAACATTCCTGCCCTCTCCTAACATCACAGACTAAACCCTGACCCCAAACAAAAAACCACCCTTTTCCCTATCCCTCAATTCTTCTACCCCCCCCCACCCAATTCCAAAAAAAAAAAACAAACCACATTTACTAAACTACCAAGAAAAACTAAACGTTACAGAAATTCCCCCACCTTAACCCAATCGAAATCCCTTTTTAACCCTTACACCCAAACATCATAAAAACCAACATTAAAACCCCCACCTTCCCATTTTCATTTCACGTAAACAAAAAACACCAATCATCAAAATCAAACCCCAATTCTTACCATACCTAGGTCACATAAAAATCCAAACCAAACTTTAAACTACCCCGAAATCAGGTCAACTTAAAAAACAAAGAAAAACTCCCTTCCTGAAAAAACTTTCAGTTCACCAATACCAACCACATAACCCCTAACCCAAATTAAACTAAACTAAAACCCACTTTCAGATTCAAACTCATAACCACTAAAAACAACAACTAATAATTTTTAACAAAATACCTACAAAAACCCAATATATATGAATAGATAAAATAAAAAAACGCTGTCATTATTCAAAAAAACTAAAAACAAAAACTTCCACAAAAACCAACCCCTTTCCCCTCCACAGTTGGAATTCCATGCCTTCCCGAAAACAAAAACTCACTCCTCCCCCAAAAAACCAATACAAAACAAACAGGTCCTCGCCAAAAAAAAAAACCCCCACCGCTAATATCCCGTATAGGGTCACGAGACCCAAAATATAAAAAAACAAAAAAACAAACTCAAAAAAAACTCTCCATCAATTCACAACCCCCACTTCCTTACAAAAACCAACCCCTTTGATATCAGAGACAAATCAAAACCCTTAAAAAAATTCACCCCATCAAAACAGTTGATGCAGTACTTCAATTTCCAAAAAACTTCCAACCTGAAAACCACCTAAAAAAATCCCAAATTCTTCCTATTCACCATAAAATCTTAAACCAAATGAAAACTGCAATTATTTATACCCCCCCCTCTTTAAAAACCAAGCACAATTATCCCAAAAAAATTACACCTAAAAAAAAGTACCCCAATTTCCCCCATCCTCCTATCCGTCCCAATCTTTCTTGTCTTCGTCACACCAACCATTCAAAAAACTTCTACTCCGACTCAAATCAAAAAAAAAAAAAAATTACCCCCAAACATTCAAACCCTCCCAGTAATGCCCAATTGGCCACATGTTTATGCTTGCAAAACATTCCAAAAAAAAACAAAAAACAATCCCCTCCAACCCTCCCTCCCACCCACAAACCAACATAATTTAAATTCTTCAACAATTCCCCATCAACACCAAATATCCATCCTTTTACACCCAATTAAACCCAAAAATCCTTTACAACTTCCCCACAATACCTTATACAAAAAAAATCCCAAATTCCCCAAGCCTAACAAAATGATAAGAAAAATTTCTTTCAAATTTCCTTACCAATAAATACGCCAAAGGCATTTTTACTAACAACAGGCATCAGACGATGACAAATCTCAAAAGAAACCTTACCACCATGCGCATTCCTTCTTCCATTCCTTCTTTCAAATTCCTACATGCATATTCTGCCCCCTTAACCAAAAACCAACCACCCCAAACTAATACTTAACCCCGCAGGACGGAAAAATCCCAGTTTCTCAAAATTCCAACACCCACCTTTGAAACAAACAAAAACCACCCACACCAACCCAGAGAAATTAACTACCAATATAAAACTGTACCGTCACCAATTACAATAACCAGGCTTTCCCCCTTAAAATCCTCCATAAACCCTTCCAAACCAACTTAATTCTTCAGAAAATGGTGATACAGAGAAATCTAATGGCAAGGAAGTAGGAAAACCTCCTCTCCCTAAAACAAATACAGTATCAATATTAGAGCCCTCCTCCGACCACACCAATATTCTTCCCCCACATCACCAAAAAAAATTCCTCCAACCCAAACTTTTAAAAATTTAAACACCCTTGCCTGGAACTTCTCTTTTCCCCAAAAAAACACCACCAGCGACAGAAAACACAACGCCTTACACACCAAAATTACAAAACACTTCCTCCAAAACAATATTAAACTATGCCTCCCCCCATGTCTTTCCAAGCACTATCACCCAATCCAAAACAAAATGCCAAAAAGTTACACAAAAAAACACTTGTTTCGCTTTATGGAAAATGAAGCTTTAATTTGGGTCTGATCCAATTTCTCCAAATTCCCATTTAATTGACAGACCAACAACCCCCACCTTCCCATCCCTTCCACTTTAATATTATACCACAATTTTCGCAAAAAAAACCAACTCAATTCAACCCCCATTCCATTCAGCCAGAATACTCGCCCCAACCCCCCCCACACAGTACTAAAAACCCCTCCCTCTCACCATCAAACTTCTTATTTAATGAACCAATTCGTACACAAAACAAAACCAATCCCCCCCAACCCGCCAAAAAAACCTTTTCTCCTCCACATCATAACACCAATTAAAAACAAACACATATCTAACCAAAAATCCCCCCAATAACATATCTAACTTTAAAACACCCCATCCCCAAAAAAAACATTTCTCCCGACAAAAGAATCACTGCTCCCAGAAAAAAAAAAAACCAAAATAAACCCCCCGAAACAAATTCACCACCCCCAAATCTTAGCAAATATAAATTTTCAGAATTCAAAGGACCAAACTTAATATCCCCAAATCTGCAACTAGAGTTCGTAATCCCCCACAACAATGGTTGAAATCACTTCTTCTTGCCCTTCCTCCGATTGCTCCCCTTAACCAACCTAACAATTTTCTATTTCTTTGAAATCCTTGAAACCTCCCAAATTCTTTGCAGGTACCACTATTAGCTTGCCCCTCCAATAATTTTCCCACAAGATTTATGTTATTATATTTAAGATATACCTAGTATATATAATATTAATAAAATATATATATATAATTAATAATATATTAATCTTTATAAATATATATAATACTATAATATTATATAAATAGTATATATATAAATATTATTATATTATAATTAGATATCACCAATGATTAAATTTTGATCTGTACCGGGTATTCTCCGCCCGAGTAAATAAAATCTCATTGTTATTTACGTTTACCTTCATATATTAATATATTTATATATATAATATAAAAATATAATATATATAATATATATATAATATATATATATAATATATAATAAAAATATATATATATAAATAATAGATAAATATAAACTTAATTATAATAATTATAAATTAAATATAAATATTCTTCCAAATTTCGAAAAAAAAATCTAAGAAAATCTTATATGCAAAATTTACTAAGCTATTCACGCATTTTTTGCTAATAACACAAAACATAAAAATTAACTAAAAAAAACATATAAATTAAAGATTATTCTTTAAACCCTGCAGTAAGCCAAACCAAAAAATAGCAAAAACCTGGAAGAAAGGTAAAAAACATGAAAAAACTTAAACTACTCGAATACCCAAAAGAAAAAAACTATACTCAAAAAATTATAAAAAGGATGAAATAAAATAAAATTCCCTGAACGGATCAAATACAGAAATAAAACCAAAAAAAAGAAAAAAACTTAAAAAAGCGAAAGAAAATATACAAAAGCAGACAATTGCAACAACAAGATACAAAAAGACCACCAAACATCACAGAAAAAATGCTGAAAAAAAAAAAACGGCAATAGAAAAAAAAACCATCAACGTAAATCGGAACATATTAAGAAACTTGGAAAATGCTTGTGAAAAAAAGCAAACAAACAAAAAACTGGAAGCAACAACACAAGAGAAAAAAAGTAAAAAAGAAACCCATTTATGACAGAGAAAAAAACAACATGGAAAAAAACTCTTACGTAGCATTTGAAAAAGGCACACCAGAAACAAAAAGCATGATTCCCCAACGAATTGAAAAAAAAAAAAAACCATCCGGCACAACAAACAGGGAAAAAAAAGTCCCCGTCTACGATATCCTTTATATACATTCCGCAGAAAAAACAACAAAAAAAAATCTCCGCAAAAAAACAACAGCTGAGCAATGCGCCACAGAAAAACAAGAAAAAAAAAAACCTAAATAGCAAGGCATAAGCTATTTAACTCACAAAAAAAACAAAAAACCACAAAAAAAGAATTGAAATTATACAAAATAATAAAAAAAAAACACCTGCGAATTAAAAACCCAACCAAGAAAAAAACAACAAACAAAAACAAAACAAAAGGAAAACCCAAAAAGAAAAACAAGCAAAAAAAAACCAAAACAAAAAACAGGAAAACCGATCTCTCCCAAAAAGACTCCCCCCCCCCCTCCCATATAATTGTAATGAAAAAAAAAAAAAAATAAAACGAAACAGCCAAAAAAAGAAAGAAAATTGCCAAAGAAACAAGAAAAAAAAACGTACCGAAGTGTTTTAACTTTAAAACAGGGGACGGTTGTTCGAAATTTAATAGAAAACCGACCGACCGACACCAAAAACCACCGAAACGGCCACCACAAAAAAAAAATACTATAAAAAAGAATAAAAAAAAAAAAAAAAAATAAAAAAGGAATATTACATAAAAAGAAAAAAAAAAAAAAAAAAAAAAAAAAAAAAAAAAAAAAAAAAAAAAAAAAAAAAAAAAAAAAAAAAAAAAAAAAAAAAAAAAAATACAAAAAATATCTAAAAAAAAAAATAAAAAAAAAAAATAATAAAAAAAAAATTAAGAAAAAAAAACAAAAAAAAAAAAACCCCAGAATACGCCTAAAAAAAAAAAATAGGTAAGTACCAAAAAAGGGAAAAAAAAAAAACAAGCAAGAAAAATCAACACAAATGCTCCAAAACAAAAACAGAAAAAAACCAAAACCAAAAAACAAACCAACAAGAACAATAACAATAAAACCAAAACAAAAAAAAAAACTGAATACTTAATCAAATACCGATAGAAATAAAACAAGTCCCCCAAAACAAAAACACCAAATGACTTGCGCAGCAAAAGAAAGAAATAGACAAAAGGCAAACGCAAAAAAAAACAACGCATAAGATATGGCAACGGAGCTTACTTCACCCAAACCCAAAACCCCAAACACCAAGCCCAAAAGAAATACAAAAAAAAAAAAAGAAAAAAGAAAAGAAAAAAAAAAATAAAAAAAAAAAAAAAAAAAAGAAAAGAAAAAAGCTGAACCAAAACAGCTGTACAAGCCAAACACCAAACAAACAAAAAAGGAAAAAAACCAAGCCACAAAACAACCTAACGCCAGAAAAAACCGACCAAACACAAACGAGTACCACAAGCACTCAAAACCAAAACAAACAACAAACCACACACCACCCCAGCCCACACAACACCACAAAAACTCCCGAAGAAACCGACCAAAAAAAACCCCCCATCAACACCCACAAGCAAAACCACGAAACCAGCAAGAAATCAACACACACATGAAAACAACAACAAGAACAACAACTACAAAGCAAACCCAAAACAAACAAAGACTCATAAAGCGCCAACACAACAAAAAAAAAAAAAACAGAACAAACAAACCATCAAACACGCAGACAGAACAAATCACACACAACATACTGAAAAGTTAAAGTCGTAGAACTATCGCATAAGCAAACTAAAACCCGATCGCAGTGGTCGTATAACCAAAAGAGTGAAAAACACACAACAAGAACAACCAAAAAAAACAGCACAATTATTGTTTTACGCCAAATCACACACAAAAGCCCCCCCAAAATAGCAGCGACCAGAAAAAACCAACCACTCAAAAGCCCAAAAACAATCCGACCAAACAACCCACCATACCCAACCGAAACCCCAACCCACCAAAACAGTAAAACAAAAAAAAAAGCCGCCACAAAAAAGCCATCTGAGCCAAACCCAAAACACCAAATAAAAGGAACAAAAAAAAAAAAACCCCCCAAAAAACACCAAAAGACAAAAAAAAACCAAAAAACAAAAAACGAACAAAAAAACAAAACTGTTCAAAAAAAACAACACTAAACAGAAACACTCAACATGACCCAAAATGGCAGCCAAAAAAACCCCACAAGACCCACCAGCACCGCCCCAAACCCGCCAACAATAAGACAAAACCATACCAGACCAGAAAACCCAAGATAAAAACGGAAAGCACCACAAAGAAACACCACAAAACAAGCCACAAGAGAAACGAAAAAAAAACAAAATAACTCAAATAATTCATAATCACCAACTGAAAACGGAATCTATTCCAAATATAAACGAAAAATAAACAAAACACGAGTGAATCGAACAAAGAGCAGCATCAAAAAAAACCATGGCGACAACAACAAAAAAAACAAGAACCCAAAGAAGAATCAAATAAAACTAAACAACAACAGCAAACAATAACAACCAAACTAACAAACAAACTCAAACAACAAAAACAACGACAATCACACCCACAAAAAAAAACCAACACGCATAAAAAAAGTGTTGGGAACAAGACAGAGCACCAAAAAAACACACTATTGACGGTTTTAAATGATCCTCATCATTCACCCAATACTCTCATACACCACAAACAACCAAGACAAGTCATCCTACTATATCCCTCACCACACCCACCTCCTCCTCAACCACCATCTCCACCCTCCATTATTCCTACGCAAGAAAACAAAAAAAACCTGAGGAGAACCACCAAGAAACACCGAAAAGAAACAACAAACCCCAAACATCAAAATAATAAATAAAAGAAAAACCAAACCCGACCACAAAACCAAAACAAACGACGAAAAAAGCCCACACGATAAACAAAATGGACAACGATAACCAGTCCCCAAAAAATAGCAAGAAAACCCAACAGACCACCACACCGGACATCTAAACAACCCAATACAACCGCCAAAAAACACAAGCACCAAAAAACAATATTCACACCTCCAAAAAAACCCACACAAAACAGAACCAAAAACAAGAACCGAAAGCACAGGTACACACAATAAAAAACCAAAAAAGCACAAACCGAGCGCAACCAACACCAACAAGCACAAAAGCAACAACCAACCCATCAAACAACACAACAGTCCAACCTCACAAAAAAAAAAAAAACAATCCTAAAAAAAAAAATCCCCCGAAATACAAAAAAAAAAGAAAAAAAAAAAAAAAAAAACAACAAAAAAACAATTGTCAGAGAGCCTATCGCGTAAACGGTCAGGAGCGACCTAGGACAAGAGAGCCTATATATCACTATTTATACAAGCTTAACCGCTTACAACTCGGCCTCTCGAGAGCACTTAGGCTGATCATCTCCAGTATGACTGACCTAATGCATGTAGAGTAGGCTACGGCAGGCAACGCTGAGGATCCTTCAAGGCCCTGAGGGAGAGTAACTTTACGCACTCGGCTTACCGAAGGACATAAGTCATTACGTTCACCGAAGCGAGCTCCGAGTATACCTAAACGATATAATAATCACATCAGAGAGAATACTCTATGACAACATCTTCGAGACGATGGCGCATGGTAAGCGGTCACACGAAAAGGCTATCCGCAGGCCTCTAACGCGCCTAGCGACAAATAAAATCGCGATAATTAACAAAATTATTGACCTTACAGAGTTTCTTCCATCCAGAGTAGCCACAATATATAACAAAACAAACTAGTCGAATATATAAGAGTATGACCAATTCTAACGAATTTTTACGGCCTAACCAATAAATTCATAAAAACCAAATAACACACCCATAATCACGGCTAAACCATCATATCTAGTTATTACAAACTGTGTTAAATATTACAAACTACATTCTTCCGGCTACGCTTGTCATCATAAAGAACCCACCTCTAAATAGGAACAAATAATAATCTACACTCCCATCTTGTAACTTTATTGATTTCATTGCAAAACACTAACGCGAATCTCTGTAAGAACAACTAATACTAAATCAACTTCTTTTCCTACAGCCTTATGTACCTCATCTTATATACATACTTCATGTCCCGTCATTTAATATCTCATGCTTTTAGGAAAAACCACAACATATACAAATAGAAACAATCAAAAATCACATCAATCTATTAAATATCCCATTTATCACTCTCATTTAAAAAAACTCCTTTTTCTGACATCCCCTCTTGACCACATGCCTCAATTATACTCCACATTTGAACACAACCCTCCGTCCAAACAAATTTCTACTCCACTCTCATGGGTTATCTTCATCATCCACTTATCCTTAAGCTCACACCACCTAATATTACTAAGAACAAGTCTTACTCTCAAAACACCCTACATATCCACACCACTCCTACTTTCTTTCTAACTTTATATCGTACCATTTTGTACTCTTCTCATGTACCAAATAAATGAGCTTGCACGATCAAACACTAACCAGTTAACAAAAACCTACGAATCCATAAGAACTCAACACATTCTACCCTTTTCATTTATTCCTACTTATACACACTGAGAGTTCGATATCAACGAAAAAAACTCATCGCTTCTTCTCACCCTAGTACACTTTAAGAAATTCTCAGTAGGACAAATCACCCAGCTAAAAGAATCTATTTACGCATATCTCTACCTAGAATAACATCTATCACCAGAAAAACCAAAATCAGCGTTGTATAAATCCTACTCGCCATTGCCTTGCGAGTATTTAACGTTCTCCATGGATTTTTAATACGACCCATAAAATTAGCTACTCACCCCACCAATCATCTCTCACTCCTTCGGTGCTTTTCTCATCATCTATTAGTCTAATCACGACCCAACAACACCCTATTAATCACTCTGTATCTTCGAGAAACCAAAACACAATAACTTTTTAACATTTCACACAATAAATTAAAAAAATCACAATAATACCTGTAATATCCTATCAATTAAAGCTCAGACCATCCCCTATCAAGAACCACGGCACAAGATATGGCAATAATATTAATAATAGTAACCCTTCTCACACTTGTAGCACAATAAAACAAAACTACATCATATCTCTCTTTGATTCACGCTATATAATGAAGATTGTAAAGAATATAAAACAACCTCGCCAAGACAATTCATTTGACTCTTCCAACACAACAACATAACACAAATCCAAATATAAACAGTTTCTAACAATGCCCGCAACACGCGGAGAGAGCATCCAAAGAATACAACACAACTTACATCAAGAACACACGAGTTGCCTCTCATTATAATCTCTCTGACATCGAGGTGCCAAGATGGTCCTATAGACCCAGATCCTGACGGAAAGCAAATGGATATATAGAAGGTTGTGGATCAAGTGGCCTAAAGTTGGACGATCTCTAATAACTCTCGACTCCGTCTGACCAACCATGGGATAAATTACAGGACTTGCTCAAATCACCATCGGGCAAGGGTACGCCAGATAAACACACCATTAAGAAATACAAGCCACTAAAAGAGACGGGCATCCTCATCTAGTATCTTTGTCTAAACGATCCACGCTAAAAAGCACAAGAATAAACACTTCAGGTTCAATACGCTCACTCTCGATATCCTCTCCTAATCAAAAAGAACACTTGCAAAACACACCAGGGATCTTCCCTTAAGACCCATAAAAACTTAGAACGATAATTCAAAAGAATTCCGATTTAACATACACTCACCGCACAAACACTTGGAGCAACAAAAACAATTCACACGCGTCAAAAGCAAAGGATCTTCTCAATCAGAAACCATAACCAACACACACACCACATTTAATTTTTTTTTATTTAATTGACAAAAAAAATTACTATGCTCTAGCACTCTGTTGGGTAACTAATACTGAAGGTTTTGACCATCGAAGAAGTGATAAGGCGAAACATGCTAAAAGATTGACCCATTTTGTCTCCGATAGCCCCATCGCCGTTTTCTTTGCTACGATTTTGATTAGTGGTTACAGTGCACTGCGAATTACTACTGCCACTACCTCTACTACCACTACTATTAGATAAGTTAAAATTGGTAAATTTTTTTTTTACATTTTATTTGAATTAAAATGATAAATAAAAGCGCGTCACAAGCATGACTAACGAACGGAAAGGGACTAATACTAAAATGACATAGAACTTACATATCAAAAATAAATCAAAATACATATAACAAATCTAAAAATATACCTATATAACTCACTAAATAACAACCTACCACATATCACTATACTCATATACTAACACCCCTATAAGATATATATATATATATGAAAATATATAAATAATATATAATATAATATATAATAAAATATATAATTAATATATATATAATATATGAATAAATATACATATGAATAATATATTATACATATAATATATTAATATAAAAAATAATATAGTATATATAATATATATATATAATATAAAAAATAAATAATAATATAATAATAAAGAAATGTTATATTACACTCTCAATAAAATAATAAATAAAATACCATATTATATATAATATGAAATCTGAAATTATATAAAATAATAACAACTAATATACATATAGACTAATACTCAATAAACCATAAAATATTATAAAATAATTATTATATATAAATAACTATATAATTACAAATATATATATAAAGTATATAGCTAAGATAATATACTATTATACAAATCATACATCACTCATTAATAACATAACAAAATAAATATATACTAAAACAAGATAACGTATTATATAATAAATAGAGAATACCAAGTAAGGTAATAAATATAATAGCTACACTCACAACTCAACAATCTAAACAACGCAAACACGTATAAGCTAACATACATTATAATAACTTATATATAAAACGCCACCATACAAAAAAACAGTTCATTATATGTATAAACGACAATATAATAATCAAAATAACTCCAACCAAAAATAATGAGATAGGAAAAAACTAAAATCAAATGAACCTTACCACTATCAACACTAGATAAGGTCATAACTAACTCATACCATACTCACTAATAAATACACTCACTGAAATCATATATATTATATATATACTCATACAAACTATATACCAATATTTATATAATATTCGTATAAAAAATATTCTAATATTAATAATATATATAATATATAACACGTATAATAACAGAATATAATAATAAAAAATATATATAAAAATATACCCAAAAAAACACAGATAATATAATAAATATATATATACAGTTGGCGAAATCCTAGGTAACTTTATAAACATACTCGTTGCTATCCTCCTCGTCTCATCCTCTACTCCTCTCTCTACTCTGCTCTCTCACTCGTCCACGTACTCATCATACAGAAAAGACATAAATAATGACAAAAACACAAAGCAAATATACCGTAATAATAAAAAGATTAATAACTAATTATAATAATAATATATTATTATATATAATTAATAATATATAAGTAATATAATATAATATATATATATAAAAATATATATATCATATATATATATAAATATATAATAAATTAATAATATATATACTAATAATATAATATAATAATAAATAAAATTATAATAAATATAAAATAAATATTATAATACAATATATAATATAATATAATATATAAATAATAATATAATATATATATATAATAGAATATAAAAATAATTATTATAATATAAATATAAATATATAATATAATATATTATAAAAATATTATATATATATTAAACTAAATATAAATATAATATAATATAATAATATATAAATAAATAATATAAATAAATAATATTATATATATAATATAATATATATATATTACTGATAAAAAATTTATTTAATATATATATAATATAATATATAATTAAATAAATATATATAATAAATATAATATATAAATAATTATTATAATTATTATATATATATAAATATAATAAATATAAATTATTATATATATATATATATAAAGTAATATAAATTATATATATAATAAAATAATTATAATAATAAATATAATATAATATAATATTATATATAATAAAATAAAATAATATAATATAATAAAAATCAACTCGACTATCAACTAACTACTATACTAATCTATTTTTTTTATCTACGTTATCTACGTCAGCTCACAAACAAACTAACAAAATAACCTAACTATATATATTATAAATAATACCTAAAAATAATAAAAATATACTAAGATTCAATATCCGAGATAAAAAAAGTTATTCTATGTATTAAACACGATTTTCTAATTGATATGTTACATAGGTTAGCACAGAATAGTAATTTATATAATAATATTTATAAACTAATAATAAATAAATAACATTAATAAATTTATTAACTTCCCAAATAGTAAACTGCATTTATTAGAATGTTTAGAAATGTCATATTTAAATCTCAACTTATTAAAGTAAATAATTTAGCATTCTACAATAATACGTTAATAAATGTTCATGGAATTGTACAGATACTTCTGTAGATTTATCATGATTTTGAATGGAGATCCTATAAAAAACAAAATTTTGTACTTGCAAATCAAGAAATTCGAGGAAACCGTCCGAACGCATTCCCCGCACTCTACCTCTAACTGAGAGCAGAGATCGCTCGTCCAATTTACATGGAAGTTAAAAGCAAATTGATATTAACTAAGAGGTATACATTATATCGTTAAAATCTCTGTCATTAATCTGTAATATAATATTAATTATTTGTAACAATGTAAAAAAAGTAATAAGGAAAATTTACTTGTAAGATAATTAAAAATTATGTAAAAAATAGATAGTTTTCTAATAAGTTAAACTTACTGATGCATTGAGCACGGATGTAGCACGATGTGCAAGGTAAGTCGGCTCTTGAATTATATATATAATTAATAATAGATAAATATAATATAAAAATATAATAATTTAAATAATTGTAATATATATTATAATATATAAGTATATAAATAATATATATAATAATATAGGTAGTATTACTATCTATAACTCAATAATAGGCTTGATAACAGCTATAATCACCATTAATACGGATAGTAGATAATAAATATATAGAAATAAATAGTTAGAAAATATATCATAATAAAGTATAATAAATATTATAGACGTAATGCCCAACCTCACACAATACAAAACTTACCACAATACAAATTAGTAGCTAAATCATAAGAATAAAATATATGACCGCAAAATACAATAACATAAAAAAACTGATGGCTGTCACGCGTCAATCAAGGTATACGTACTATACTCCAAATACCCATAATATAATAATACAACAATCAACTCTATACACCTATTAACAGCCAAAAAAGTAACAAACATATATGACTGTGAAAGTTCATTTAAGAAATGAAAAAATAAATGAAAGGTAACAAAAAAAAACCTAAACATAGCGAACATAAAAAATAATAAAAAAAATACCTAAAGCAACCCGGAATAACAATCACGTATACCGAATAAAATGCATTAATTGTTTCTTTGCTAGATATTAAATCATATAATATTAAAAAATTCAAAGAATAATCACTGTAAAAATAAGTAGTAAAAAACACTGAGTATTTCTCAGACAATTTCAAATATGGCTGCAGTGTCAGAGTCAAAGCAATAATAAAAATACAGCGTAACTAATTAACATATTACATATAACTAAAACGTCACAGATATACTATTATACAGTAAAAAAAACGATCCACATCAAGATATGGATGTTTCCTACATAATATATCTCACAATAATTATAACAAATAACACAAGTACTCAACTAAATATATATAAACTACTCCTACACTTAATCATAACTCAAATAACAATACTAACCGTAACAACTCGAACTATACATACTACTAATTAACACTCCAATTAAATACAATATCACAACCCCATAATAGGCTATATTTCATCTATTGACCAAATCACGAAGAAACCAACACACCTACATATAAAAACACTACAATAATATTCCTAACATACTCACATATACTAAGATATACGAACCAACAACTCGCTACGACCGCCAATATAGCTCACAATATAACCTGAATATATATAACCGAAGGAAAATAATATACTATATATAATTAACCTCACTGAATTAATACCCACTATATATATAGTAGTACCAATAAAATATAAATAACTATAGATACTATACATAACATATAGCTCTCACTCACTGTATAACAAATACTCCCCATAAACACACACCACACCTAAACTACAATCACACAACTAGTATACATACACAAATAAAACGCCTACACTGCAATAATAACAACCAGCCTAATATCTGCAAGAACCGCTAAACCTAGTACAATATATAACCTGAAAGACACGACGTAAAAAAAATAAGATATAGAACCAAAAACAATAATATATTATACCCAGCAACAATAACATAAAATCGAATATATATATATATAGTATATATATATATGGCACAAAATCTTGTTAATACGCAAAAACTAATCCTTTGAAATATTAAATACTATATATTATCGCTTGCCTCATATTACACTCATATTATACTAAATTTTACAGCCAAAATATCAAACTCACTCTAACGAAACACTATCTATACCAACGGATATATTAACAATCTCAAGTTTAAGATTTTTAGGCCAATAGAGAATGAGAACACTCTAATATCTACTATCGCAACAGCTCAAAAAAGTAATGAAGTTTTTTTATTTAGTTTAATCTGCTTTTCTGCTTTCTTCACCAATCATGTCCTCCCGAAAATTCAACAATCTAACTCTGAAATTAATAGTTACATATCTCTCAGCTCGCATCGAACAGTCACAGCTCAGAACATATTATAAAACTTACATATCCACAGTATTCTATAAATAATCCTTAAATTTTTGTAAAAAGCTTTCAATTTACAACAATAAAAAATATAGTAACAATTCAAGTCAAGCTCATCATAATACCTACAGTATAAATGATAACATAACAAAGTAATACAATACATGCTAGATAATAAACTACAGTTATAAAAGCACAAACAACACATCTGCTGTATTAAATAATTAAATCAAACTATTTATAGTGACTAACGCTAGTTATATATAAATACATAAACTTAAAGAAATAATCTAAACCCACTTTCTAACATATCTATAATAGATAAATGTTAAAAAACAAATACAAAAAATAAAATAATCACCATCACCATAATATAGTACATATCACAGAAGCCTCTAAAAAAATAGCACCCACACTAGATCAAACTATATGATATTAATACCTCAGCCAAACCAACTATAAAACATACCCACCCTCAATGAAAAAATAATCTATACTGACATACTCATCATTACACTAAGTAACTCTAAATAACATCATCCCCCTAAATAAAGCTGACTATATGAAATAAATCAATACTACCTATAACACCCAATATAATATATATATTATATAATATATATAAATAATAATATATAATATATTATAGAAAATAATATTAATATAATATAATAATTTATATAAATGAAGGTATAAATATATATATAATATAATATAATAAATTATATAATATAAATATATAAAATATAATTATATAATATAATAAATAAAATATAATAAATTATTAATAAGTAAGAATTGAAATATAAAAAATCAAATATAAATAAAAATACATAAAGACTAATAATAATGAATGAAATAGTAATAAGATAAATATTATAACACTGAACGAAAAAAGAAGCAAAATGAGCTACAAAATATCAAATCAGAAATAAATACGGCATGATACTCACATAACAAATATAACAATAAAAAAATATACATTAAATCATAAATAACATATGAAAACAATATAATAAGGAATCAAGAATAGTGAACATAAAAAAAATTATACCACAAAAATATTCATGCCTATTTTTCACAAAGTCACTAAATAATAATTAAACAAATATTCGAATATAATATAAACTATAATAATAATCCTTAATAGTCATATACCCGACTAAAACACGATAATACAAGCAGATATACCAATAACATAAAAAATAATATCAATATTAACTAAACATCACCCATTATATTACCAAATAGAATACCCTCTACATAACTCTAAACTCCACCATCTGGATCAAACCAACAGAGAATGGATAACATTGCATCACACTAAAGGGGATGATATAAACACAAGACCATAAAACACTGTCAAAATTTTCTATACTTTAATCTAGATGGATAAGTTCCAAAAACAATATAATACAAAACAAAAAACAGAAAAAAAACAAAAGGATAGAAAAGGATCGAAAAAAATGACTATATATAATAAATAATACACCATAAATAGTATGAATCAGAAACTATAAATGACGCTAATATAAACTTACCTACTATATACTCTCACTCATCAGAGAAAAAATATATATTATAATATATATACAAGTATCAACTAGCAATCAACAATAAAAAAAAACCCTTTATCAGAAACGATAACATCAAAAATATATAAAAAATATATTAAGAAATATAAAAAATGACCAATTATTTCGAAAATAATCAATAATAACATGAATAGAAATAATGTCTCATGGATATAATAGGACATAAAAACAGTACAGTAATAAAAAAGAATAGTAACATAGCAATATATAGATAATCACTATATATAAACTCCAAACAAGACATCACCTAAACAAAACAACTCACATCTAACTATCTCACAACTTACTACCTCAAAAAAAATATAAAAACAACATAATTAAATAAAAACATGATACCTACTACAATAAAATAACCATAATCGATATATTATAATGAAACAAGGATAAAGATTAGGCTAAATATATTAGTGAAAAGTATAATTAATTGCATGATAATCTTTTAGCTTTTAATATCTCACTCTCAGAACAAAATAAATTACAATATAAAAAACCTGTCACCGACTCGAACAGCACTTCACGACACAGTTAGAGCTGTAATCATAACTTCAACTAGGATCTAGACTCTATGGCGTCCAGATGTTGTCGATCGAGCGTCGCAGTGGCGGCAATTCCGGAAGATCTGGCGGATTATGAAGTGTATGTATACAACTACCATAGAAAATTACTTAAATAATATCTACTCTTTTATCGATACTCTTTACTATTAATACGATTTACCTCTCCTAGAGACCTTATAGGTTGACTCCTCAGGTGCGCCCCCGAGCGCATCCGGTAGACCATCGCGTGCGACGAAAGGCATTTGCGTGAAGAGGTCATCATTTACCATCTAAACAATTATTTATGGTAAAAAATAATACTGTAGCAAAACCTGCACACAACCTTTATAAATAATATACACACATGAATAACCTAGAAATAAAATGAAATAAAACATATAGATACACCCAAATGGCAAAATAATCTCTCTCATATTTATACCTAAAATACTCCAATATATGCCAATATATCGCTTCTCATTGATTACAGAACCCTAAATTTGTTAACTACTTAATCCATTCAATTCACATGTACACCCATAAACTCCCACTAGGAATTCTCTCCCTCGCGTTTATTTAATCTAATGCACAGTAATGCAAAGTTAATAAATTTGAAAATTGGTAAGTATCAATTAGAAATACACTCTCCTTTATTTGAACACCAACTAAATGTGAGGAAAAACTAATAACTAGAATTTCATTTGATGAATCTTATATGTGGGCCATAAATTACTTTGAAAAATTTCATTAGGTAATAAGTTACAGTGTTATAATGTTAAAGGTAGTCAATCTTAAACAAAGGTGCTTGAAAGCTTCATCTGATTTTTTCTTAGGTTTGACAGAGTTGCTTAGATGGATTTAATAAAAGTTTACAAGGATTAAAAGTAGATGAATGTTAGATAACTTGAGAATATTGATATACATTATCTTGTTTTATTCATAGCTAGTACATAGAGTTTTAATGAGTTTCAGCATAAAATAATAATAGAATTATATATAAATATATAATAAAATATAAATAATTATAATATATATATTAAATATATAATAATATAAATATATATATATATAATATATAATATATATTAATATATAGAAAGAAAAAAAATATATATATAGGTATATAAAATATATATATATATAATATATGATATATGATATATATAATAATATATTATGTATATTAAATATATATATATAGATATATTAATATTCAAAATTATCGAAATATATAGTATATATATATAAAATTCACATATTTTTAAGTATATTTAATGATATATTATATATAAATAGATATATTATTTGTATATTAAATAGATATATATATAATATTTTTAGTAATTAACTATTTTAATAATTATATATATATAGTAATAAATAATAAAAGTATATAATATAATATAATAAAATACAATAAAACAATATATATATAATATATAGTAATATAATATAATTAAATATAATATAGATAATAATAAAAATATATAAAGTAAAAGAAATAAATATATATAATATTATTTAATTATATATATAAATATATCTATAGTTATAATGATAATATGATATTATATATAATAAAAATATATAAATATAATATATTATGTAATATATAATATATAATATATATATAATAAATAGTATATAATATATATATATTTAATATTATGATATATATATATAAAATAATAGATAACTAAGTCAAAACCAGCCTATATAGTAATACCTAACCTATAGATACTCACACGTAGAATATACCACAAATCTATAACCGAGCCTACTAACACTATAAGTCCTCACCAACTAGTATTAATTAATTATATTAAAGATATAATATATTAGTATAATAAATACAACAATAAATACATATACCTTATGATATGATATATATAATATATACAATAAAACATCAACATAAATATAATTAATAATAAAAAACAATAAAATATATAATTATAAATAAATCTTATCCTATCTCAGGAAAAATATAATATATATATATATATAGAATATATTAATAAAATAATAGATTTAGTAATGTATATAATTATTAGATAATATATATAATATATATAATATAAAATAATAAAAAGCAAAGCATTTAACATCTTTCGATATTTCAAACATGCTCTGATAAAAATAAAAAAATAAAATAAAATATAAAATGATATATATATATATAGTAATATATAATATAATAATAATATATATATATATATATATTATAAATATATATAAATTATATTATGTAGTATAAAAAATATTTATATCAATAAAAATATATATACAAATACAATAGAAATCATACATAAATATCATATAGATAATATTCTATTAATAAGATAGATGAATATAATATACACTAGTATATATAAGATAAAACCTAATATATTACGTACTGGAAATAAATAAAACCAAATAATAATGGGATATAATATCTAAATTGATTTATAAGCTGTTGACTAAGATAATATATAAATACACGCTCAGCTAAATTATTTAAACAGCTATCATTAATATTGCCAATAAAAAAAGCTACAACAGATAAGATATTGTAGGAAAAACATTGAACTTTTTTTAAACCAAAAATAAAGCTATAAACAAATTAAGTACAATTAAAAACCGAAGCCTATCTTACTTAAATAGAATAAAATTAACTAATCTTCATATTCAATATGAAAGCTACTATTGTGGAAGAAATAAAAATTTATAGTACCGATAAAGAAAGCTTCACTCCACAAAACAGAGACAATAATAAGGTAACTATGCCACTCAAGAACTATCTGTTTTTGTCCATAGCTCTAGGACAAAGGATATATAACAACATGAAGCTTCAGTAACAACCTACAAAAAACCTAAAAATAATATACAAGATATAATATACAACACCTCAAACATCCAATAACTAAAGAAAGCCTCCTAATAAAGTATAAACTTAACCGTAAATAAGAGCTATACCATAACCTATAATAATAAACAGCACTCAATAATAAAAAACTATATAACAGAGAAAAAATCATACCGTATATGATAGCAGCTATAATAATAAAAACCCAAAATAATATAAGGAGAA
>JABUQX010011707.1:0-2500 GCA_015478945.1 Trachelipus rathkii | reverse complement strand
TATATATATATATCTTATATATTATATATAATATATATATATATATATATATAATATATATATATATATATATAATATATATATATTATAAAAATCTCACCCTAACCCCCATAATAATACACCCATTCAATTATATAAAAAGCAATAAAATAACTAAATGATATATAAATATATATAACTGTATATATATATATATATATATATATATACATATATATTATATTAATAGTACAGTATATTAAGCAATAATCAAAATACACTATCATATCCCTTACTATATGGTATGTATATATACAGTATATAATAACGCATATAATATATATATAAACAACCTATATCTCATAATAATCCACATATGGGGACATGTAAATATAAACTTAGAATAATATACTGAACATAATATCAAACAAATATAAAAATAAATTACACAAATACAAAAAAAAAAAAAGAAAATAATAAAATACTAATAAAAAAGCAAAATAAAAAATAATAACAAATATAAACATAAATAAAAATAAAAAAAAAAATAAAGAAATAATAAAAAAATAATATATATATATAGTATACTATATATATATATATGATACTTAATAAATAAATACAAAACAATAATACCTATAATAACGATATAATAATATACACAAAAACTATACCTAATAGAACAATATAACCACAAACAAACTTAATATATTCCTACACTATCACCAATATATAAACATACCTGATCAACCATATCAATAAAATAAAAATAACTATATAATAAATGTATATACCAAAATATATCTAAAACTATAAAAAATAAAACTCTAATGCTACTCATATACACAAAAATATAAAATAATTCACAGTTATGAAAAAAAAATATATATAACAGATCTAGGCTAAGGAATGGTTAGAAAATTCAAAAATAACGTATGCTCATATAATAAATTATATATGTAAGTATATATATAAATAACAACAAATAAAATATATATACCTATAACCAATAGTAATCTAACAAAAAAAAAACTACCTAATATATAATAATTAAAATCAATATATAACTCACTAAATAACAAAAATAAAGTAAATAAATATAATTAAACTACGACTTATAATACACTCATATACATAAACAAAGGTATAATATAAAAATATAAAAATAATATATATACATAAAAACCTGTAATATACGGATCCCATAATAACTCGACTATACAAGCAATACCAATTAACTCACTCACCATCAACTAATAGTATATAACACAATCAAATATATCAAAATATATATAACAAATATCAGAATATGTAATTTACGACGATACATAATATAATATATATATAAGTTTAAATACTATAAATAAATATAAAAAAACATTATAATATATAAGAATATCATTGAGTATTTCATCCCTCTTTCAGTATATATATTCCACACCAATTATAAATGCGCCACTCAAAACGCACGAACTACTAAAACTGAGGACTACAAAAGAGAAAACTATGTACAATAGTAGTTGGTCTCGTCCGGAGAAACCTTTTACGTTATAATCCTATATGGTGAGCAAACTGAGCGATACTAACAGGTCAATTTTTTATATACATTAACATTATAAAAAACCTTTTAATATATAGAAATATTATTATTAATTAATTATTATTATTAATTAATTGATTAATAATTTTGTAATTAAAAACTGAATATATAGAATTGGGATTGATAAAATTATTACCAAGATTTAGTTTAGCAATTCTTTTAGTCTAATAAATAATATATAAATATACATAATAAATAATATTAAATAATATAAAAATAAATATAATTAATTAAATAATTATATAAAATATATAATATAATATAAAAATATATATAAAAGTAAGAGATAATAATATATACTATATTATATTAACCATAACCAAAAAATATATGTATATCCTATACCAAACTGATAATCAATAATATTATAATACTAATAAAAATCATTACCGTGGTAGTATATTGTGGAGCAGCTTCATAATGCTTAGCTCCTCACCTCTCATCTCCCTCGTTGGGCGATCTTTTCAGTACGTGGAGTAACTTTTTACTACTCGGTCTCTCTCTCATCCTCTCTCTCTCTCTAGACCATACTCTCTCTTCATGCTCCATACGACAATGCTATGAAATATTTATTTATAATATGACAAAGTGTTAAATTAAAATTACCTAAACAACCCACATACCGCCCAGCAAGTACTGTCACATTACATAAGTACTAAGTCTACCTTATGAACATAAAATACTCAATATAAATACTGAGGTAGAGTATAGATAGGCTAAAGTAGTATACCCAATAAATAAGTATACACAAATAGAAAAACCACTAATCAGATAAAAGAGGAGGTAGGCGAATATAAATATAATAAAACTATAATATAGGCCGGTAGTATGTAATAAAATAAAAAATAAATATACTCATATATAATACACGAGAACTTCTACCAGAAATGGCATATTCCCCAACCGGTACGCAAGCTACAA
>JABUQX010011706.1:40000-55401 GCA_015478945.1 Trachelipus rathkii | reverse complement strand
GGCCAGAGAGAATGATGATCAAAAAGTTGTTTTTTAACTAAACTTTTTTCTAAGTAATATATATATGAGTTATATATAATATATATATATATATATATATATATATAATATATATATATATAATATATATATTACTAATATATATATATATATATACTATATAATCCGACCAATACGGCCCACAAGGACGGCACGTTGGCTTGAGTAAGTCAATCGTATGAGTGGTTCCTTGTTCTACTTATTTTAAATGTCGCAAAAGAAAAATTAGATTAGGCGAAATGGGCATTCAGTCAAAATTAAATAAAAAGAGAAATCTAAAATATGTCCTTACATTATATATAAGTCCTATCATTAACAATAACAAAATTAATATGCTAGAAAGATATTTCATTCAATTGGAGATAAGAAAAAGTGGAGTTACTATTTTAAAGTAGGAAGATTCAACAAGATATGGGATACCTTTTAGAAGGTGTTATAGACCATCAGAGTAGGAAATGACGACGGCGAATGGGGTCCAGTTGAGGACAATCAATGTAAATGAATATGGTGAACAGATTGCGGATATGGCGAGACAGCAAAATTTGCAGATGGGAGGATGATCCCCTGACATATAGTGACTGTGTGTAATATTGGTGTGGCCAATGCGGAGGTGTGCAATTATTATCACCTCATGCAAACGCTTCCGTCGGTGAGAGGAAGACCACTTACCAATGTTCGGCATTATATTTCTAGGTTGCACCCCTCGCTGATCACTCCCCCAGCTCTCCTGCCAGTAAGACCGGAAGCCTTGGCATAGAGCAGTATTATGATCAGTTGATGGGAGGTGACATTGTCGAATGGCATCCGGGAAGTACCTATAACAGCTCCGGAAAGGGTAGGGAATTACCCATTGTGAAATATTTTCAATAGGTAGCAGCCGTTCAAGAGATGACAGCCTGCACCGGCAATGTATAGCGCCTGGTCATATGCTTAGAGATAAAAGTTTACCGTCGCTGGGATAGAAGTAACGATGTCATTGAATCCAGAGCAAATAATAATACACTTAGAACACTGCCCTGAGGAACACCTTCATCCAGAGTAAAGTGGTGTGATAGAACAGAAGAGCACCGAACTTGGATGGATCTGTTTAATAAAGAGAGGGAGCTGTCCTCTGAAAGCGAGCGTGTAGAGTTTAAGGAGAACCCCAGTTCTCCACGTTATGTCATAAGCTTTTTCAAGGTCAAAAAATACACCAAGAACCATCCCACCAGTTGAGAAGGCTTCCCGGATGTTATGTTTCAGTTTTAACAAGGGATCCGCAGGCGAACGATTTTTTGCGGAAACCAAACTGGAAGTTTGAAAAAGCCTGGCGACTCTCCAGAACAGGGAGTAGGCGGCCTGAAACTATTTTATCCATTAATTTGCAAGTATGACAGGTCAGCGAAATTGGCCTTTGGTTGTCTGCCAACTTTGGATCCTTCACAGGTTTGGGAATAGGGATTACAAAAGCTGTAGTCCAAACAGATGGAAAAGAGGATTCAACCCAGATTCTGTTATACAGATCCAGCAAGAACGCTGATGCAGAATGGTGAATATGACGGAGCATATTATGCGAAATCATGTCTGGGCCAAGGGCACCGTCTTTCTTATTTGCCAGTGCAGTTTGATACTCTGCAAGTGTAAAAGACTGTTATAGGTATGATCTTCCCCTTTACCTGTTGAAAAGTCTGGCGGTGCAGTGTTAATTTTCAGCTTTTGAAAGGCTTCAAGATATCGGGAAGAGCTAGAGCGGCAACAAAACTATAATCTAACGCATCTGCAACAGCTGCTGGAGCAGATTTCAAATCGGTTATATCAAGCCCATAACGGAGGACTGTGGGTGACGAGTTATTGGAGCGGCGATATTTTCTTTTACAACTTTCACACTGAAGAAAGGGGAGTTATGGAGTTTACAGTCGAAATATTAGTGTTGATAGTATTGTTTTTATATGTTTAACGATTAATTTGAAAAGAGATCCTCGCTGCATCGCTTTAAAATTATCAATGTTTGTGATATATGGGTTTTTGTATTGCCTGTAGAGTTTTTCTTCTCCCGGTTAGCTTGTGCACCCTCTTGGGACCACAAAAGGGTTGCCGACGCCTCCCCTGCGGATAATCGCGGGATGCAAACTTCTATTGCTGCGATGAAAAACTTGCTGGAAGAAGTAAAGGCATCGTTAATAATTTGAAACCGCTTGTTGAGGGGAGAAAGTGGAATAGCTGTGGCTGATGAAAAGGACGCACTCGCTCGGCCATCAGCAGCTGGCATTTGGTTTTACACTGGGCTCGGTGCAGTTATTTAGGCCTATGGAATGGTCCTGCTGTATAATA
The DNA here is from genome assembly GCA_015478945.1 of Trachelipus rathkii. NCBI lineage: Eukaryota > Metazoa > Arthropoda > Malacostraca > Isopoda > Trachelipodidae > Trachelipus > Trachelipus rathkii. Next base: position 53,052 of record JABUQX010011706.1, on the reverse strand, counting down.
TCGAGCCGGATCAGCGTAAAAACGATCCATAAAAAAGGGCAGCAAAAATAAATATAAATCAATAATATATATATACTATCATATTATATAATCTTTTTTATATTATATATAACTCATATACTATATATATATATATATATTAGGCACATCACATAATATATATCTATTATATATACAGGAATAAGAGTGTGTATCTAAACGTTCATATGTAGGGGGTCTTGTGTTAAGGCATCCCGGGGAAAAGAGGGTTAGGAGATTAACAAGGATCTTAGACTTAGACGAGGTGACAGAGTTGCCTCATAAGGGGTGGCGAAGGTTGAAGTATCCCAATATAACAACCGGAGTGGGGAAGCTGCTTAAAAAGATCATCTATTCGACCTTAGTAAATTTCCTACTCGGAGCCAAGTAGATTGAGCAGAGGGTGAGGTCGGTGGACAGATGAATTCGTGCTGCCACTGCATGGTCTAGTTTGAAGAGGGATTGGAGAATAGAGGCCAGATTTATGAATGATTATTCCTGCAATTCCCCTATCATTTTCACCTCTTTCTATGGAGGTTAGAGGCGATTTATATAGCGACTGTTGGAAGAAGTCGCGATAACATAGTTGAAGTTCCTTCAAATATATGCACTTTGGTTTACATATGTTTATTAGTTGAACAAGTTCTTCGAAATTAGAGTAGTAACCACGACAATTCCATTGAAGGAAGGTGGCCATTCTATGTTGGTATGAATATTATGAGGATGGTGTTTTTAAGGCAAAAAAAAAACAACTCTATATGGCTAGGGGTAATGGTGGAGGTGGATACAGGTCTGGAGGAAAGGCTGAGACGTGGGTCCCGACAAGGAGGAGCAAAAAATCTTGGTGGTAAGAAATAGTATTACAACAGAGATTTGGGTTGTACGACCGGTTTTGGGGTGGAAAGTTTTCTGTGATATTTGGTGGAGGAACTTTGCAATGAATGCGAAGTAAATTGAGTTCAACCAAGTCCATGTTATCATATGGACTTGGTTAGTTATTGGAAGAGCAGCCAGAGTGCTAATGTTTAGGAATAGGAGCGATATCAGTATCTGCCAAGCAAGCAGATTCAGAAATGTGTGGGGAATATGAGGCTGTTACATGGAATTGGGAGAAGAATGTGCCACCAGAAAAGTGTCATCTTTTTGAGAGGGTGTGGAGTTGCGTATATTGGATCCGATATAGGATCTGTTGGGTTGACAAAATCTAATACTGGAGACTTTGCCAGTGAGTCATCAGATGGGTGATTTGGGGAGACTGAACAATTTAAGTTAATGTGGGAGACCTGGTCCCCTTTCATGCCGCCAATAGATTCAGAACGCATGGAGTGTGTGCGATGCTTGCGTTGAACGGTTTTCCATTCACCTCTCTCGGAAGCGTAGGAAACATTAGAAAGACAGTGGGTCGCCACACCAAGTTCTATTTGGAAACTATAGTCCATTTCATCCGCTAAGGCATAGAATCCTTTAGGGTGTGCTGGGATAGGAAATTCGGAAGAAGAGTTATAGGAGGATTCGGAAGAGCTGGAGTAATCTTGCAAACTATCGGAGGGTTGATTGGTAGGTTGTTCGATAGCTGTGATTGTTTGGGTAAAATATATTTGAAGTCATTGCTTTTATATCAGGAATAGACTTATGACAAGGTCTCTTTCGAGTTAATTTTTTTACATCTGGGATCAGTGTGTTTTGTTTTTGAAATTCGAATATTTTGTATTTTAGCGAATCATCTTTAGCTTAGTGATTAATATTTGGTTTGTGTTTAGGAACATCTTTTTCAGGAATTTGAGTAATGGTGGGAGACAAATTAGCGGACATAGACGCAGGTCTCTTACTTGAGTTTGGCGAAATCATCGGGAGGGTATGCGACAGAGTGTCTTGGCAGGAATTGCTCTAAAACTTTGTGTTGGAAGAACCGACTTAGTTTCGTTGTTAGTTGGCTGAAAACTAATACTCGGAGATTGGATCAAGGGCTGCTTTTGGACTATCTGTGAAGTCGATAGTATAGGCAATGCAGGCGGGCTGGTTACAGTAACTGCTTGAGTTTTGCTAAAATTTGGGGGAAGAGTTCTACCGGAATGAAGTTGTGTTGGTGGATTAACACTCGGGGGCAGGGAGCTGCTGCAATTGTAGCATAAGATTGTCTTTTTCTTGATGGATATTTGTCTTTGAGCTGGTGTATGGCATCTCTCCTGCTCAATTTTTGCATGGTGGATAACTCCAAAACCTCATGTTCAAACAGGTAAGAGGGGCATCTTAAGGAAAAGGCGCTGTGGGGTCTTCCACAGTTTTTAAAGTGTGGCGTGTTTTCACAGGGAATGTTAAATTCTCCGCAGACCTTGCAAAAGTCATGCGGTCTCCTACATTATTTTCGGGGATGGCCAGACCGCTGGCATTTAAAGCATCACTTGGGTCAAGGAATAAAAGTACGGACACTGTAGCTTGTAAACCCTATTTTCACATTTGAAGGTTGAAAAGGGGTACTAAAGTTCAGCAGTACACGAGGATTTGGGGTATTAGGCGAGTCCCGACGAGAGGGAAATCTACAAATGTTTGTAACGGGAAATCTTTTCTGCTGACGCACGTTATTAACTTGTTCTTTTTTCTGATTGTAAGAATAAATAGTTTCTTTGGATGTGTTTCTTATTTCATCAGGAATGGAAATAAGAGGGATATTTCCGAGAGACGTTAATAATGACAGGATGAAATTTTGATTCCTGGTAGTAGCTTGAAAGAGAAAAGACCATTTCTCATTAATGTGTCTGGGAATTCTTCAAATCCTAAAGCTTTTTAAAGTGCATCGCTAAGAATAATGTTTCTTTGCTCAATAAGAGCTTTGGATATATTGGATGGCAATAAGTAATAAAGCGGGAATGATGTGTCAGCTGGAATTTCCGATTCCCGAAGTGGGAGCAGTATATGGAGTAAACAAATGAGAACGACCATGACGGTTTCGTTATTGCCCCAACCGTTTGGGCACCTGAGGTGTCAAGGACATGCCAGGAGACGAATCGCTGAGGTTATGAAGAGGACTTTCAGGTGCAGTAGATGGAATTGAAGAGGAAACACCTGGTCTAAGAGTAGAAGGAACCAAGGTGGGGTCGGGCTGGGAACTCGACAGATGGTAATAATGCACGCCTTGGTTTAATAACCTTTTTTCTTGAAGGCCCGTTTCATAAAAATTAAACCTCAGACCTCTTCTCCATATATGAGCAATTATGACAATAAAACAAATGAAACATAAAAGTAGATAAGAGGATTGGCTGGAAAGGCGTATATTTCAAAATGAAGGGTAGTCCTTCTCCCCACGACAGGACACAGGCCAGAGACCCACACAACTTCCCGGACTCTATCCCATAGGATAGGCTGTGGACGTGGCCTCGCTAGGAAGATCTTTCCGGAACTCTCCGCTGGTTTTCCACCAGTGAACCGCACGAAACCTAAATAACTTTACGTTAGAGCCCGAGATTATACACCAAAGTAGAGGACAGCCGCCTCACCGTTTAGCTCAAGGTTCGGGTCCCCTATAATCGGCAGTCCGGTCATAGGCGTACAAAAAGACTAGTTTTTTTCCTGTACCCTCATCCATTGGGAAGAAGTGTGAGGTGGACTGAATCCCCAAATCGGAAGAAGCACCGGATGGTCCAAAGGGCTGTGATGGGGGGGGAGGGGAGGACGACCTCTTTCAAAGAGGGAAAGTATCCACAAAGTACGTAGATGGACTGGTGGCTGGGGAAAAAAATAGAGATATAGATATAAACTGTGATTGAGGAGGAGAATTGAAATATAAAGATATTTTGACAAATGAGGGGAAAGAAAGAAAAGTAGAAGATTTTAAATGTGACAAATACACATACTAATGCAAAGGTCGGAGGAATGCACAAAGTCCCCCACGTACTTGTTCTTGTCACTATGCTGTGTTCTAGGTTATTCACCAAGAGTATAACACCATAAAAAGAATCAATACACTCTCTGCGGGGCCTTATATATATATATATATATATATATATATATATATATATATATATATATATATATATATATATATATATATATATATATATATATATATTTTCTTTCTCTCTCTCTTCTTTACATCTTCTTTATATTATTATTTGGACGTTTCGGGTATTACTTGACCCATCATCAGCTAAAAAATTTAACCTGAAACATTCTTTCAAATAAATCAAGAGATTTTGTTCGTCTTTTTGACTTCTTATAATTAGGTACCCTAAAAATCTATTTGGATATATATATATATATATATATATATATATATATATATATATATATATATATATATATATATATATATATATATATATATATATATATATATATATATATATATTTATAATAACTATATCTTTTTATATATATACAAAAAATATATATATATATATATATATATATATATATATATATATATATATATATCTCTAAAAATCTATTGGATATATATATATATATATATATATATATATATATATATATGCCCTATTCTAGGAGGGAAATTCTATAGGTAATTGCTGAAAATTTTCTTTGCTATACGCCACTCACACACTGATGCTAACCCTAAATCCTAAATATCTAAGAAACTTAATACACCCTGTCCTGCTCATTCTAACAAACAGCTAATTCTATCATTTTACCTTACCTGTTTTCTTGTAAGCTTTTCATCAAATTCTAAGCCTTTCATCACCTCAAACAGTGTAGTTTACTTGTCTGTCCAAACAAATTGCCAAATACATTTTACATCCTCAAGATTCCTTACTATTGTGTTTGTTCTTACAAATTCTATGTTCGTATTCATTATTAAATTTTCCTTAGAGCCAATTCTGCAAAATGGTACCGTTTCATCTGGCTTATCTATTTCCCCTTGGACATCTTTATAATCGCTTCGATTTCCATTAACATCCTTGTTTCTGACACATATTTTCCATTTAATAATTTGATGACTCTGAGGTGGCTTACTTAAAATGGTGCCTAAATTACCCTAGGAGTCAAAATTATGACATAAAACTGATCTAAAACAAATTATAATTTTTAAGACTTTAGGTAAGTTTGTTATAACACATATGATGATACACCTAAGGTTGTCTTCGCTTGCCCTTAATATATAGGCAGAATGTAAAATTTTTAGAGTTCTACAAAAGGGGATACCTTAAACGGGTGCCTAAATTACCCTAGGAGTCGAAATTATGACAAAAAAAAACAGATCCGAAACGATTTCTAATTTTTACAACTTTAGGTAAGTTTGTTAGAACACATATGACGATAAATATAGGGTTGTCTTCGCTTTCGCTTTAATATAAAGACAGAATGTAAAATTTTTAGAGTTCTACAAAAAAAAATACCTTAAACGGGTGCCTAAATTACCCTGTTAGCGAAATTATGACATGAAACTGATCTAAAACGAATTCTAATCTCTACGACTTTAGGTAATTTAGTTATAATACATATCACGATATACCTAAGGTAGTCTTCACTTCCCTTAATATATAGAAAAAATGTAAAATTTTTAGAGTTCAACAAAAGGGAATACTTTAAACGGGTGCCTAAATTACCCTAGGAGTCGAAATTATGACATGAAACAGATCTAAAACAAATTCTAATTTTTACAACTTTAGGAAACTTTGTTATAACACATATGACGATATACATAAGGTAGTTTTCGCTTTCGCTTTAATATAAGGACAGAATGTAAAATTTTTATAGCTCTACAAATGAAATAACATAAATGGGTGTCTAAATTATCCGAGTAGTCGAAATTATGACATGAATCTGATCTAAAATGAATTTAATTTTTACAACTTTAGTTAACTTTGTTTTAACACATATGACGACATACATAAGGTAGTCTTCGCTTTCATTTTAATATAAAGAAAGAATGTAAAATTTTTAGAGTTCTACAAAAGAGTTACCTTAAACGGGTGCCTACATTACCCAAGGAATCGAAATTATAACATGAAACAGATCTAAAACGAATTCTACTCTTTAACCCTTAGGTAAGATTGTTATAACACATATGACGATAGATCTAAGGTAGTCTTTTTTACAACTTTAGATAAGTTTGTTAGATCACATATGACGATATACATAAGGTAGTCTTCGCTTTCTCATTAATATAAAGACAAAATTTTTAATTTTTAGAGTTCTACAAAAGAGATACCTTAAAAGGGGGCCTATATTACCCTACGAGTCGAAATTATGACATGGAACAGATCTAAAACGAATTCTAATTTTTACAACTTTAGGTAAGTGTTATAACACATATGATGATATACCTATGGTAGTCTTCGCTTTCCTTAATAACAAGACAGAATAAAATTTTTTTAGAGTTCTACAAATGGGATAGCTTAAATGGGTGCCTAAATTACCCTAGGAGTCGAAATTATAACATGATCTAAAACGAATTCTAATTTTTACAACTTAAGGTAAGTGTGTTATAGCACATCTGACGATATAACTATGGTAGTCTTTGTTTCGCTTTAATATAACAAGAGAATGTAAATTATTATTCTACATATGAGTTAACATAAATCGATGCCTAAATTACCCTAAGAGTCGAAATTATGATATGAATCTGATCCAAAATGAATTCTAATTTTTACAACTTTAGGTAAATTTGTTATAACACATATGGCGATATACCTAAGGTAGTCTTCGCTTTCTCATTAATATAAAGACAAACTTTATAATTTTTAGAGTTCTACAAAAGAGATACCTTAAAAGGGGACCTAAATTATTCTACGAGTCGAAATTATGACAATGGAACAGATCTAAAACGAAATCTACCTTTTAAATCTTTAGGCAAGAGTGTTATAACACATATAACGATATACCTAAAGTATTCGTCGCTTTCCCTTTATTATAAAGAAAAAAATATAAAAATTTTAGAGTTCTACAAAAAAGATAACTTAAATGGGTGCCTAAATTACCCTAGGAGTCTAAATTATAACATGAATCTGATCTAAAATTAATGCTAATATTTAAAACTTTAGGTATCTTTATTATAACAAATATGGCGATACAACTAAGGTAGTGTTCGCTTTCGCTTTAATAAAAAGAAAGAATATAAATTTTTAGAATTCTACAAAGGAGATAACTTAAACGGGTGCCTAAATTACATTAGGAGTCGAAATTATGAAATGAAACTGATATAAAACGATTTATAATTTCTAAGACTTTAGGTAACTTTGTTATAGCACATATGACGATATACATAAGGTAGTCTTCGCTTTCGCTTTTATACAAAGAAATATTGTAAAATATTTAGAACTCTATAAAGAAGATACCTCAAACTGGTGCCTAAATTACCCTAGGAGTCGTAATTATGATATGAAACCGATTTAAAACGAGTTCTAATTTTTAAAACTTTAGGTAAGTTTGTTATAACACATATAACGATATACCTAAGGTAGTTTTCGCTATCTTTTTGATACAAAGACAGAATGTTTATATAGTTCTACAAAGGAGATACCTTTTACGGGTTCCTAAGTTACCCAAAGAATCGAAATTATGACATGAAACCGATCTAAAACGAATTGTAATTTTTACAATTTTAGATAAGTTTCTTATAACACATATGATGATATACCTAAGGTAGTCTTCGCTTTCCCTTTAATTTAAAGACAGAATGTAGAATCTTTAGGGATCTACAAAGGATATTCCTTAAACGGGTGCATAAATTACCCTAGGAGTCGAAATTATGATATGAAACTGATCTAAAACGAATTATAATTTTTACAACTTTAGGTAACTTTGTTATAACACATATGACGATATACCTAAGATAGTCTTCGCTATCGCCTTAATATAAGGACAGAATATAAAATTTTTAGAGTTCTACAAAGGAGATACCTTAAACGGGTGTCTAAATTACCCTGTTAGCGAAATTATGACATGAAACCAATCTAAAACCAATTCTTATTCTTAAAACTTAAGGCAAGTTTGTTTTCACGCATATGATGATATACCTAAGGTAATCTTCGCTTTCGCTTAACATAGAAATAGAATGTAAAATTTATAGAGTTTTACAGAGAAGATACCTTAAACGGGTGCCTAAATTACCCTGTTAGCGAAATTATGACACGAAACTGATCTAAAACGAATTCTAATTTTTAAAACTTAAGGTAAGTTTTTTTTCACACATATGATGATATACCATACCTAAGGTAATCTTCGCTTTCGCTTAATATAGAACAGAATATAAAATTTATAGAGTTCTACAGAGGAGATACCTTAAACGGGTGCCTAAATTAACCTATTAGTCGGAATTATGATATGAAACTGATCTAAAACGAATTCTAATCTCTACGACTTTAGGTAACTTTGTTATAACACATATGACGATATACCTAAGGTAGTCTTCGCTTCCCTTAATATATAGACAGAATGTAAACTTTTAGAGCTCTACAAAAGGGAATACTTTAAACGGGTGCCTAAATTACCCTAGGAGACGAAATAATGACATTAAATAGATCTAAAACGAATTCTAATTTTTACAACTTTAGGTAAGTTTGTTATAGCACATATGACGATATACCTAAGGTAGTCTTCGCTTTCGCTTTAATATAAAGACAGAATGTAAAATATTTAGAGTTCTACAAAGCAAGGACTTTAAGTGGGTGCCTAAATTACCCTAGGAGTCGAAACTACGATATGAAACTGATTTACAACGAAATCTAATTTTTACAATTTTAGGTATATTTGTTATAACACATATGACGATATACTTAAGGTAGTTTTCGCTTTCGCTTTTATGCAAAGAAATAATGTAAAATATTTAGAATTCTGCAAAGATACTATAAACGGGCGCCTAAATTACCCTAGGAATCGAAATTATGACATGAAACTGATCTAAATCAAATTCTAATTTTTACAACTTTAGGAAACATTGTTATAACACATATGACGATATACATAAGGTAGTCTTCGCTTTCGCTTTAATATAAAGAAAGAATGTAAAATTTTTAGAGTTCTACAAAAGTGATACCTTAAACGGGTGCCTAAATTACTCTAGGAGCCGAAATAATGACATGAATCTGATCTAAAATAAATTCTAATTTTTACAACTTTAGGTAACTTTGGTATAACACATATGACTATATACCAAAGGTAGTCTTCGCTTTCGCTTTAATATAAAGACAATATGTAAAATTTTTAGAGTTCTACAAAGGAGAAACCTTAAACGGGTGCCTAAATTACCATATTAGTTGAAATTATGACATGAAACTGATCTAAATATAATTCTAATTTTTACAGCTTTATGCTAGTTTGTGATAATACTTATGACGACATACCTAAGGTAGTTTTCGCTTTCAATTTAATATAAAGACAGAATGTAAAATTTTGAGAAATCTTCAAATGAGGTACCTTAAGCGGGTGCCTAAATTAACCTAGGAGTCGAAATTATGACATGAAACTGATCTTAAACAAATTCTAATTTTTAAAATTTTAGAGAACTTTGTTATAACACATAGAACAATAGACCTAAGATAGTGTTCGATTCTGCTTTAAAATAAAGACAAAATGTAAATTTTTTAGAGTTCTACAAAGGAGATACTTTAAACGAGTGCCTAAATTACCCTATGAGTCAAGATTATGACAAGAAACTGATCTAAAACGAAATCTAATTTTTACAAATTTAAGTAACTTTGTTATAACACATATTGCGATATTAATAAGGTATTCTTTGCTTTCGCTTAATATAAAGACAGAATGTAAAAATTTTAGAGTTCTGCAAATTAGATACCTTAAACGGGTGCTTAAATTACCCTACAGGTCGAAATTATGACATGAAACTGATATAAAACGAATTCTAATTTTTTACGACTTTAGGTAACTTTGTTGTAACACATAATATATCTAAGGTAGTCTTCGCTATCGCTTTAATATAAAGACACAGTACAAAATTTTTAAGCGTTCTATGAAGGAGGTACATTTTTAAATGGGTGCCTAAATTACCCTAGGAGCCAAATTATAACATGAAACTGATCTAAAACGAATTCAAATTTTGAAAACTTAAGGTAAGTTTGTTTTCACGCATATGATGATGTACCTAAGGTAGTCTTCGCTTTCGCTTAATATAGAGACAAAATTTTTAGTGTTCTATAGAGGAGATACCTCAAACTGGTGCCTAAATTACCTTAGGAGTCGAAATTATGACATAAAACTAATATAAAACGGATTCTAATTTCTACGACTTTAGGTAACTTTGTTATAACACCAGAGCTGGGCGCGCCTATAATTTTTTTGAGTGCGCCTGCGCCTATGCGCCTATGCCGCCGGACCTAGTGCGCTTTGCGCCTATGTGCCTATATTTTTTGGTTACATCACAATGCGCCTGGCATATATGCCTATGCTGGGCCTACGACTTTTCGCCGGCTGGTGGATGTTCGCTAAATTTATTTGCAAAGTAAACTTTAGTGCGATAATAAAAGCATGCTTTTATAAGGAAGAAAAACACATTTATTAATATTTGTAATTAAAACACAGTAAACTAATATCTACACGTCCTCTTCCACCTCCATGTCTTTGTGGTCCATGTTTTCCCCCAGGAGGTTCAGCACGAGCGCTGAAGAAGTTGAAAATTTTCAGAGCCATATTTGCCAATTTATTTGTAGTTAAGAACTACTGAACTAGTTATATATATACAAGAATATATATATATATATATATATATATATATATATATATATATATATATATATATATATATATATATATATATATATATATATATATATATATATATATATATGAACATATATAATATATATTCTTATATATAAATATATATATATATATATATATATATATATATATATATATATATATAACTATATATATATATATATATATATATATATCATATATAATAATAATATATATAATAAATAATATATATTTATATATATATATATATATATATATATATATATACTTATAATATATAAAACAAAAATATTTTTATATATATATATATATATATATATATAATATATAAATTAACTATATATAATATATATATATAAATACAATATAAATATAGATATATATATATATATATATATATATATATATATATATATATATATATATATATACTATATAATAAAACATTACAATAAAACATAAAATAATAATGTGTGGGGCAGGGGTTGGTGCAGTGCTACGCTGGGCTGAGAGGGGCAGAGCTAACGCTAACGAAGAATAATAAAAAGAAAGAAATAAACATAAAATGAAAATAAATAATAATAATAATAATAATAATAATAATAATAATAATAATAATAATAATAATAATAATAATAATAATAATAATAATAATAATAACAGCGTTAATCAGTTCGGTCAATCGAACACCTGTTCGATTGGAAGCGGCGAAACCGGCTTATTTCACCCTTGCTCTCGGGGGGAGATACCCCCTAGAATCAACCTAGCGACTTGAAAACTCACCGGTAATCACTTTAACATACCAATAGAACATAACACAAAGTTCATTTGATATCTCAAGCTCTCTTCAATCGGCAGGGCATGGGTATCCATAACTATTTATATACACTGATATTTAATAATAGGAGAAACGCGTTCTTCTTTACTAAAAATATATATATATATATATATACTATCTACTAACTACTTAACTTTATATCATATATATATATATATATATATAACTATATATGCTATATACCGTTTTACACTGGTTTTAAATGATAGTTTGCCAAGCTTCTACAAGTTCCTAACACAAGGGTAAAAAAAATGCTTTGTTCCTGTTTGTTCATAGGCGCGGCTATAGGCGCAAAGAATTGGCTGTGCGCCTTTACTTAGTGTGATGTTCTTTTAAAAATTGTTGCGCCTACAATAAAGCGCTGCATACTACAGGCGATAGTGCGCAACTCGGTGTAGGCACGCCCAGCTCTGTATAACACATATGACGATATACCTAAGGTAGTCTTCGCTTTCGATTTTATACAAAGAAGTAAAGTAAAATATTTAGAATTCTAGAAAAAAGATACCTTAAACGGGTGAATAAATTACCATAGGAGTCGAAATTATGACACGAAACCGTCTAAAACACATTCTAATTTCTACAACTTTAGGTAAGTTTCTTGTAACTCATATCATGATATACCTAAGGTAGCTTTCGATTTCTCATTAATATAAAAACTGAATGTAATATTTTTAGAGTTATACAAAGGAGTTACCTTTAACGGGCACCTAAATTAACCTAGGAGTCGAAATTATGACATGAAACTGATCTAAAATGAATTCTAATTTTTACAACTTTAGATAACTTTGCTATAACACCTATGATGATATACCTATGGTAGTCTTCGCTTTCGCTTTTATATAAAGAGAGAATAAAATTTTTTTAGAGTTCTATAAAGGAGATACCTTAAACGGGTGCCTAAATTACCCTAGGAGTCGAAACTATGATATGAAACTGATCTAAAATGAATTATAATTTTTACAACTTTAGGTATATTTGCTATAACACATATGACAATATACCTAAGGTAGTCTTCGCTTTCGCTTCAATATAAAGACAGAATATAAAATTTTTAGAGTTTTACAAAAAAGATACCTTAAACGGGTGCCTAAATTACCCTAGGAGTTTAAATTATGACATGAAACTGATCTAAAACGAATTCTAATTCCTACGACTTTAGGTAACTTTGTTATAACACATATGACGATATACCTAAAGTATTCTTAGCTTTCGCTTTAATATAAAGACAAAATATAAATTTTTTAGAGCTCTACAAAGCTGATACCTTAAATGGGTGCCTAAATTACCCTAGGAGTCGAAATTATGACTTGAATCTGATCTAAAATGAATTCTTATTTTTACAACTTTAGGTAACTTTGTTATAACACATATGACGATATAACTAAGGTAGTCTTCGCTTTAGCTTTAATATAAAGACAGAATGGAACATTTTTAATTCTACAAAGAAGATGCCTTAAACGGGTAACTAAATTACCCTAGGAGTCGAAATTATGACATGAAACCGATCTAAAACGAATTC
>JABUQX010011706.1:27500-35000 GCA_015478945.1 Trachelipus rathkii | reverse complement strand
ATATATATTATATATATATATTTATATATAATTTTTATAGTTGAGCTGACGATAATTTTAATGGCCCAGTCTAGAATCTTGTTTATAAATGGGTGCCAGTCCTATGACTTAACATATATTCAAACTCCCGCAGTGCCGGCAAGCCATGCAGACCCATTAACCCTGAAACCAAATTGTACTCACCTTGGTACTCAGTGAGAATACTTCAAGCTCATAAAAAATCAATTAGATACCTTTTACAGGCATCACAAGGGTTGAAAAACCTGACATAAACTAAACTCACCTCTTTTCGATGCCGACTGTCCCGTCACCTTCCCATCGATGTCGGGCTTGTCTTTCTCACATCATCATATTATATTCCTCGACTTTGTCGGGGTTCCAAAACTTCCAAGTCCTGGTCTGGTAATCGGAAAGGAGAATTATTGTGACTTGTTAAGTCTGGAGTTTGTGAATGACACTCTGCTTACCGAAGCAGTCGCCACCAAGGAATAGCTCTTGCCCATCTCTGCATAGATCTCACCCACCTCACTCATGGACACCACATATCCAAAGTTCCCCTACCCCCCTTGTCATTTCTATAACCAGTTCCCACGAACTGTTCATCATTTGTTTGTTGAATGTAAAACAATGGCATCCATCAGGCATCGTCCCTTTCTGGGTTTCAACTAAATATCAGTCCAAGAAATCTCAATCCATATCCTTGCCATTTCTCCTTCAGTTAAGAAGGTATTGTTTTCTTTCTTTTTTAATCACAAACTTTAAATATTACAAAACATTTAAGTGGTAATCATATTTTTAACTCCTTTTCGTTTAGTCTACAAACAAACCTTGGAGCTGTCTTCCAGTTCAGAACAGCTGCTGGAATATATATATATATATATATATATATATATATATATATATAATATATATATATATATATCATATATATATATAGTATATATATATATATATATATATATAATATATATATATATATATATATATATATATATATATAATATATATATATATATAACACTGCGGGATAGTGTGAAGAAATGCTCTCTGCCTGAAATATTCACAAGAAATTTTCCTTCATCTATTCTTTCATTTAACCCATATCAATACAGATCTTTATTGAAGTCAAAAAAAAAAAAATAAATAAAAAAAAAAAAATAAAAAAAAAAAAAAAAAAAAAAAAAAAATGATGTCTCCTCTGGTATTGAAATGACAGAGGCCTATGAAATTCCACTCTAGAAATAGGGAATTCTGAATCCGGATCCTATTTAATGGCCGAATAAGCGACAAGCTTGTACCCCAATTAAATCAGACCAAATTCGTCTCTACTGATAAAATTAACGGTATCTTTAAAGTTTCTGTAAAGTATAAGTATTATAAAATCCGTGTAGGCTTGTTTGAACTTTGGAGAGAAGGTTTTGGATTCGTGGATGTCCGAGTGGTAAAATAATTGATAGGCATACTCGTTGAGACCGGACAGAATAATCGGTTCGAGTATAATAATATTATATATATATATATAATTATATATAATATGATATATATATATATATATATATATTAATATATATATATATATATATATAATATATATATATATATATATATATATATATATATATATAATATATATATATTTTTATTTATTTATATATATATTATATATATATATATACTATATATATATATATATATATATATATATATATATATATATATATATATATATATATTATATATAATATATATATATATATTATATATATATATATATATATATATTATACCGTATATATAAATTATTAATATTATTATTATTATTATTATTATTAATTATTATATTATTATATATTATTTATTATTATTTTATTATTATTATTATTATTATTATTATTATTATTATTATTATTATTATTATTATTATTATTATTATTATTATTATTATTATTATTATTATTATTATTATTTTATTATTATTATTATTATTATTATTATTATTATTTTATTATTATATTATTATTATTATTATTATTATTATTATTAATGTGTTATGAATGTTCCGTCTGGTTTTACTATCATGTAAATAAGACTCTTCAAAAACAGTGTCTGGCACTCAGAGTATTAGGCACTCATACCTAAATGGATCAGGCACTGTTGGTCTTTATTAACAAAATTGTATCTTAAAAATACATTTCTTTAATTTATATCAATAACAGCTACTACCACAACTTGGCACTCAGAATATTAGGCACTCATACCTAAATGGATTAGGCACTGTTGGTCTTTATTAACAAATTGTATTTTAAAAACACATTTCTTTAATTTATTTCACCAACAGCTACTACCACAACTATTGTAACTGATAACTATAAATATATTATTTATTTATTTATTTTTATTATTTAATTACGTCTTTAACATAGCTGCCACGACATTTATTTTTATGACAACCATAATTATATTTATAACATGTTACTAATTTTTTTACTTTCAGTATTATAGCCATTGATACTTTCAGTTGTGACATATGCCGAAAATTACGACATCTGCTGTTACTAATATTATAGCTAATATTAATTATAATATTCAAAATCTTCCTCCCATTATTATTATTATTAAATGACATATGCCAGAAAAATTAATAACATCTCTGCTGTTACTAATATTATAGCTAATATTAATTATAATATTCAAAATCTTCCTCCCATTATTATTATTATTATTATTATTATTATTATTATTATTATTATATATTATTATTTATTATATTATATTATATATTATATTATATTATTATTATTATATTTTAATGATTATTATTTTATCCTATTTTATTATAACTATTAATAACACTAATAAACTATCAATATTATCCTAATTATTATTATTATTATTATACAACTTAATATTATATTATTCATTATGTATCCCACACCAAACAATTAATTATTATTATTATTATTTTATTATATTATTTATATTATACATAATTTGATTTAGTACTATATTAATAATTATTATATTATTAATTATGATATTATTATTATTAAATTATTATTTATCTATTATTATTATTATTATTATCATATATTATTAGTATTCATTTATTATTATTATTATTATTATATTATTATTATTATTATTTTATTAGTATTATTATTATTAAATTTCAATTACTGTTTAGAAGGCAAAAAAAATTTACTGTTTTTGAAGTAAATTATAAAAAAAAAATATAAAATGTTGTTTTAGACTTTTAATATTAGCAAAAATATTTATTAATATTATATGATATTTATTTGCATATTATTACCGATAATGATTAATATTTGTCTTTTCTAAATATTTATTTTTTTCGTATATTTTTTACGATCATTTGAGTATAATATTACATAGGTTTTAAATAAAAGAATTTTTATCCTCATAATTTTATTTGCATTATGCCAAATTTCGTTCAATATATACAATTAATTAATTAATAAAATAATTTATAATTAATAATAATATAATAATATAATAAATTAATAATAAATAATAATAATAATAATAAAATAATAATATAATATCAATAATAATAAATAATAAATAATAAATTTTCCTGTTTTGATAATCGAAAAGGCTATAGAAAAGGGTGCTCTCTTCTCTCTTTCTCTCTCCTCTCTCTCTCTCTCCTCTCTCTCCTTCTCTCCTCTCTCTTCTTCTCTCTCTCTCTCTCTCTCTCTCTCTCTCTCTCTCTCTCTCTCTCTTCTTCTTATCTCACTATTTATCTATCTACCGTAATCCATCGGTTCTTTTTACCTCTACACACGCATAATATATAGAGTAATATATATATATATATATATTATTTATTATAAATATATATATTATATATATATATATAATATATATATATAATATATATATATATATATATCTGTTACGAACTGTTAGAGAATGCTTAATCTGAAATAAAAGCAATTTAGTAGAACAATAATATTTTTTCCTCATATATTCAAAGTTACCTTTTATATATTTGTCTTTAATGTGTCACCCTATTGGTAATTTTTTAGTGGATTGAACCTTTTATAAACAACTGGAAAAACGTGTTATACATGTTTCTTTGTCCCCGAATAATCTAGAAATGTTTTATATACTATATGAATTAATTTATGGGCTATTAAAATAATTGGTGTGACGAGTTGTGAATGTAAAATGTTGTTACGGTGTAATATATATATATATATATATATATACTATATAATAATATATATATATATATATAATTAATTATTATATATATATAATATACCTATATATATATAAAATATATAATATATATACTATATAATAATATATATATATATATATATTATATATATATATATATATATAATATATATTAAGTATATATATAATATATAATATATATATATATATATATACTATATATAATTATTATGGAGAGTGTCTGCCAGAGAATTTAGGGGACGGCGAGAGGGGTGGAATTGAATTGGATAGGGGATAGATGGAAGGAACATGATACTATTGCGGATGTACTGCCTTAGTGGGCGAGAAATTCAGAAGGGCTGTAGTATTTGTAAGGATGAAGGAGTTTGGAGGAGAGTGTGGTGGACAAAAGGGGTCTTTGAAGATAAATCCAGTAAGAGTAAAGGTAAGAGAGTAAAGTGTTGAGTGTTTGAGAGAGGGCAGGAAAACAGATGAGGGGATGGGTTTAGAGATTAGAGTAGGTGTAGTATTAAAAGAAGTAAAGGTTTTCAGATATTAGGAATGGATTTGGGTAAGGAAGGAGGGATGAAGAAAGAGATAGATCACAGAGTAGGAGAAGGAATGGAGCATATTGAGGTGTTCATCTGAGGGGAAATTATGGAAAGGGTGGGATTTATCACATAAACTTAAGATACAGCATTTGAAAAAAATATGTGTTTCATTGGGTACCATATGGGTGTGAAACATGGGGATTTGGAAATGCTAGGTCCATGGAAAGAAGTTGAAAGGTGTGAGCATGAAAGGGCTGGAGAGCGGTATATGTCGAGGTTAGTAAAAGAGAGAGATTAGGAATAGGGGTGAGGGTTTTGATAAGAGAGAGAGTGATTGAGCAATGGTTATGGTGAGAAGAGCGGAGAAGGGAAATGTTAAGATGTTTGGACATCTGGACGAGAGAATGGAGGAACAGAGAGTGGTTAGGGGAGTTTGGGAGGCGGAGGGGATAGGGGGGGATAGGAAGGAGAGGAAGGGGAGACCAAGAAGAAGGTGGATGGATGAAATAAAGGAAATGCTGGAAGAGAAAGGGATGAGGGTGGGGAAGGTAGGGTGTTGGCGAGAGATAGAATGGAATTGGAGGAGGAATGTCACTGGGGGGGCCGAGATGAGGTAAATATGGAATTAGGGCGAAGACTGCACGTACCACTACCCCGCTATTTAAGCGGGATTAAGGTTTGTAAAAATGATAATAATAATAATATATATAGTATTATATATATTTATATTATATATATATATATATATTATATATTATATATAAATATACTAATATATTACTCGCACACACACACCACACACACACACACACACACACACACACACCACATATTTATATACGTTTCTACATACTAAAGTATATATATATATATATATATATATATATAATATATATATATATATATATATATATATATATAATAGTATATATATATATATAAATATATTATACGTTCCACAAACTGAAAAGTCATACGCATTTTTAGTAAATAAAAACATTTTTCGCTGATGCTTGAAACATTCCTGTGAGATTTTACTGAAAGCGAGGTTTTCTAATCAAATTTGTTTGCTATTCGAAGCTGCAGATTTTGTGTGAAATGTTCCATTTCTGTAGCAACAACATCTAACAACTTCCGCTTGTGAAAGAGGCCTACTGGCGAATGAGTTAAGAAATACTGTATAATATATTAATATATATATATATATATATATATATATATAATATAATATTATATATATATATATATATATATATAATATATATATATAATATATATATATATATATATATACCTATAATTAGTAAAAACTTTACTTTATTCGTAAACTGATATTTTTTATGGAAATTATTCCCTGGCAATATAAAACTTTAATAATTTAGTATACTTTAAACATTTGGTTTAAAAAACTGAAATTTTAAAAACTATTTACAGATACCACAAACTTAGCGTTCGGGCCCAGTACAACAAGGGCTTCTTTCAGAATTTGACTTTAAAGGAACTAAATATAAATTTAAAAAAAAAGACAAATAATGTTAGGAAAATCTCTAAGTTGGTTGATTCAATTATGATTCCTTCTCTTTGATAGTCCTAAGACTTCCTGTTTGAAAGCAGCAAAGAATTTTAATTTGTCCAATTTGAAGTTCACCTCCTATTCTTGTTTGAAATTATCTAGATTATTAATAAAAAGCAGACTTCCATTAAAGCGAAGAAAAATTTATTATAATAGTCTCCGTGCCTTGAGTCAAATAACCTAACTATCTTCCGATCCCATTTAATTTAAATTTCAATATTAAAAACATATTCCCAACAATATTTGCTTCACAAAAAAACAATACTATTCCTCTAAAAAGAATTATACCCTTGGCAATATAAAATCTTTAATGTATCTACAAAATTCCATGCCATCAATGCTCTAGTGTCTATATTGGCGAAACAACTGATTTTACCAGGAGATTAAATCAACATACTCAAGATTTATTAAATGATACTAAAAACTCAGCTTTAACATTTCATCGTTCAGTTAACAATCATAAAATCAATATAAATGAGGCTTCCCCATTAAGGTTTTGCAATCATGTTAAAAAAAGAAAAATTATGGAGTCTGTTTTTATTTATAATCTAGATAATTTCAACAAGATAGGAGGTGACTTCAAATTGGACAAAATAGAAAATTCTTTTTTGCTTTCATCAGGATGTCTTAGGAATATCAAGAAGAAGGAATCATAATTGAACAACCAACTTAGAGATTTCCTACATTATTTGTCTTTTTTTAAAAAAATTATATTTAGTCCTTATAACGTCAAAATTCTGAAAGAAGCCCTTTGTTGTACTGGGCGAAAGCTAATTTGTGTATCTGTAAATAGTTTTAAATTTCAGTTTTTACCAAATGTTTTTGTGTGAAATAAATTATTAAAGTTTTTATATTGCCAAGGATAAATTTATATACATATATATATATATATATATATTATATATATATATATATATATATATATATATATTATATATATATATATATATATATATATATTAATATATATATATATTATTATATATATATATATATATATATATATATAATATATATACTATAATATATATTATATAATATATAATATATACCCATTGGGTGTATTTCAAGGAGTGTCCATGTCCCTCATTGTGGAAATTCCTACCCATTAGCGAAATTAATTAATTTCTCATTAATTTGAGGGCAGTTTCCTTAAAATATATTATTATT
>JABUQX010011706.1:7500-10000 GCA_015478945.1 Trachelipus rathkii | reverse complement strand
ACTATCTGTTTATATATAATTAACATTTATTATAGCACTTTCAATGGTTAAGGTTACTTTGTGTGATTACATCCATCAACTAGAATTGTAAAATTACAGATTAATTGCTTGCACCCTCAGAGGTTTATTCATATGCAAGTCACCCTTGATACTATAAAGGTTTACCACCCCTGCCGCACTAATATGGTCTAAGTTTCTCTTGTCATCCACCTCGAAATATGATTTTTGTATGAAATGCGACAAACAACTTGAAAAAAAAAAAAAAAAAAAAAAAAATCAGTAATTTTCGAATAACCATAATCAGGTTTGCAATCTCACAACCTTAACACATGATAAGAGTCTAATATCACACAGTCATTAAATGATTTGTATCCATATTATTACATACACACATTATTATTATTACATACATACATACACACATACACATTATTGCACAAAATCATTACTTGTACATCTAATTGCACACATTACACATACATAGTGACATACTTACATATTATATATATATATATATATATATATATATATATATATATATATATATATATATATATATATATATATATATATATATATATATATATATACACGTCACATGTATGTCGCATATTTGAAGATACAGCTGCTGTTCTGTGTACAGACATGTAATATACCATTTAGAATTTGTTATGACTTACTATATTTATGCAGTATTTAAACTACGACTTCTTTTGGATGTTCTCGAAGTTTGTGGTGAAACTATGGGACCTTTGATTGCCATTATGAATCCTTCTCACTCGGTCTGTCGTTAAGTCTATTCTATGCACACCTGTGAAAATATGCACAATATGAAACTAAATAAGTTTCCAACACATAATTTGACTTTGCGAACGATTGTACACACACACACACACACACACACACACACACACACACACACACACACACACACACACACACACACACACACACACACACACACACACACACACACACACACACACACACACACACACACACACACACACACACAAACACTCACAAACTCACACACACATACACACACACACACACACACACACACACACACACACACACACACACACACACACACACACACATATATATATATATATATATATATATATATATATATATATATATATATATATATATAGTATAGATATAGTTAGATTACACACACATATATCATATGCGAGGTATATATAGTATATATATATATCAACGCATCGTGATGGACGAGTTGTTTAATAGGAAGATCTTGTTGTTCACGTACTACTTCACAAAAAATTTCATCAGTATGCCATCCCTTTGCTGCTACAGGAAGTTATACAGTAGAACTTGGCAATTATAGTCTTACTAATAGGAAGGAATAAATTCCTTATGAAAAAATATTTCCTCAATGTTGATAAAACTGATTTGAGAAACTTGATATTTTTTCCTAAACTGTCCAGATTTCTGGAAATTAGTTTTCCATTCAGGAGACTCGTTTTGTTTCTGGTTACACGCAAACATTCAAGTATCGTCATTAGTACCAAAAGTTCAGAGAAACATTTTGTGGTGTTCTTGATCTGATTCCGAAATTGCCCATAGATTTTCATCCAATACTTCTTCTGATCATCAGTACAGTCGTGACATAACTTTGCCAGCTATCCTCCTCATTTTTAATTTGTCCTCTAATGTTCTCTAGCATATGCCATAATAATCTGTCCATCTCGTAGAAGCGGTGTATTATATACCAAAAATACCCTATAAAATTTTCAAAGTTCTCTGGTGTTGTAGTGGTCGAAGGAAGTTCAGAATGACTAACAACTTCACTTTGCATGAAAGTAACTTTGAAACAGTTAATCCATTCTTAAGTTACTATTGGTCTAAAGCATTTTACTAGAATGCTTACTAAAACATGTGTTTCTGCAGCATTTTCCAACATGATGTGCGTGTTTTTTTTCACAAGTTACCACCACTCACGGGGCTGAGCCCTTGAGTTTCTGCAGCACTTTTCAAAGTTTGCAGCAAAAAAGTTACTTCATGCTATTTTTATCATCATCAGTTTTCACGCCTAACAATATAGTAATCAGACTAATTGATATGCTTCTACCAGTACTTGACAGATAAAACTACCAGGGCTGGTGTACTCGGGGCAGTGATCCAGGACCCAAGAC
Source organism: Trachelipus rathkii (assembly GCA_015478945.1). NCBI lineage: Eukaryota > Metazoa > Arthropoda > Malacostraca > Isopoda > Trachelipodidae > Trachelipus > Trachelipus rathkii. The sequence goes on along the minus strand of JABUQX010011706.1, from coordinate 7,835 downwards.
CATTTGCAAGTTAAGTGGCTAGCCGTACAACGTAGAAACACCGTTAAACTAAAAATGTTTGTAGGTTTTCACGCTATTTGATCAACTTAACTCTTTCATCTCATTATATATATATATATATATATATATATATATATATTATATAATATATATATATATATATATATATATCATATATACTAACTAGTATATATATATATATATATATATATATTATATATATCTATATTATATATATATATGAGTCGAAGCACTGCCCATGTAAATTAATAGCTAAATTACACGGTACTTATAATGATGCCCCAAACAACAAGGCGGGTTCTCAATGTGTGTGT
>JABUQX010011705.1:10000-12500 GCA_015478945.1 Trachelipus rathkii | reverse complement strand
GACCTTAGACCAATGTTCTTTTGTCCAGTGACGATGTTCCTTTGCCCAAACAATTCTTCTCTTTCGTTGTTTTCTGTTACGAGAGATTTTTACTTTGCTTTACATCCTCTTACACCATTTTCTAAGAGTCTTCTTCGTACTATGCTTGTAGAATTTACTCTACAACCACTTTCATTCCATTCTTTAAGAATGTAAGGGCTTGTTAGATGTCTATTTGAAAGAGCTTTCCTGGTCAAAAGTTGATCTTGCGACTTTGTTGACTTTCTGGGTCTTCCTGAACTGACATCATAAGTCATTTTTCTTGTTAGTTTATATCTTCGTAATATCTGATTTATAGTAGTTTTACTTAATGATAGTTGTCTTGCAATAGAACGGCCAGAATGTCCTCCTACTTGAAAAATCTTGTTAAAAGGATGCCTAAGAGGTGCGAAATGGTTATAAGAAATAAAGAATGACCAATAAAATATTAAAGAATTGTCTGTTTTAATTTCCTCAATTTAATTTATTTACATGTTTAAAATATTAATTATAATAATTTTTATGGTGCTTAAAAGTATGTTTATGAAATAAAAAAGGTTTTTAAAGTATATATTCTGATTGATTTTTTTTAGGTTTTCCTATCCATGTTCATATTTTGATTGACATAAACATTAATAAAATTTTAGATAATCTTGATTTTTAACTTCATTGGAAAAGAGCTTAAGAAAAGATTCTTCCAAATGGTAATATAATATATATATATAACTATAAAAGAAAGCAAAAAAAATAATCAAAACATATTTTTTTTCAAAAAAGTTGTGTGTCCCATTCTTTTTGCTCAGCGCTATATATATATATAGATATATACAGTGGCGTATTTAGGGGGGGCCAGGGGGGCCATGGCCCCCCGAAAATTTCTAACACTAAAATTTTTATAGTATCATAATCCGTTAATAATATTAAAAGTTGCAGAAGTTAAAAATCTAATTTTATATAATCGTCCTCTCGCTTTCAGGAAAAATCTAGTAAGTCATTTAAGATAAAACTTTTAAACTTCGAAACCATCAGCAGAAGAAAATGCAACATTTAGAGTTCAGGATCTTTGAAGAATTGTAAGCGCATCTAAATCTTGAACTGAGTATTTGATAAATTGCCTGTACTAAGGACATTAACATAAATTCCAAAATACATACTCAAACATTTTTCCTACCTCTCATACCACAACCTATTATCGCACATCCATTTTTATCCCATTTTTGGATCTATTTTTATACCATTTATCAGCATTAGGAGAGAAGTTTTTATAATTCTTCCTTGCAATTTTGTCATACCAACGGGTGATATATGTGCCATATGATTAGGATAAAAGATTTGTTGTAATATTTATACAAGGAAGTCTCGAAAGCCCAATATGAAGATTTATGTAAAAGGCAGAATGCGGATTTATGGAAGTGTGAAATTGTCATTCAATCAGCACAGGCGCTCAAAAACCGCAGGTAATGTAGTAGTTTCTTGTTTCTCTTAGTTCACAATTTTCCAAATATTTACATGTTCTTGTTATCAGATATACTGCAATTTTACCCGTGTTTAATGCTTCATTAGAAAGAAGCTTTTCAACATTTAAGACTTCTGAAAACCTACTTGTGAAATACTATTGGAGATGAAAAACTTATTGGACTTGCCCTCCCCTATCTACTTACATCGAAATATTGAAATAAAATTGAAGATGTTATTCGGACTTTTATTAAATTTTAACAATTTTAGGTAGGATGGTTTTAGTAATTCATATAAATTTCTTCCCATTTTTTCTTAGGAATTTAATATTTTGTCCTTCCACTTTATATATATATATATATATATTATATATATATATATATATATATATATATATTATATATATATATATAATTATTTATATTTATATATATTATATAATATATTATTATTATATATTTTATATATATATATATATTCATATAATAATATATATAGAACGATTTTTGTTTGGCCCCCCCCCGAAAAAAAATTTCTGGATCGCCACTGGATATATATATATATATTATATATAATTATATATATATATATATATATATTATATATAAATATATATATATATAATATATATATAATTTATATAATAATATAATATATATTATATATATATATATATATATATATGAACTCCTGGGCCCTAACTCGTTAATCGTTATTTAACGTCGTTAATTTTTTCATAAACGATTAACGTTGCCGTTAATGAAAAAAAAAATCATTAACGGGCTTATTAACGCTTTAACATTTTCTTGTATTTAACGCAGGTTCTTTAATAGGAAATTTTGTAAAAAAAATTATAGCGTTTTCTTTAATTAAAGCCTAAAGATACAAAAAGACCTTCTCTTCCACAGAGTAATGACACAGTTAAAGGTAAAGAATTTTAATGACCAGGAAATTGACATAATGAAGGAGTAAAGCATTGGAATAAATTGCTAATAATACCAAGTTATGAAATTACTACTAAAATTTT
>JABUQX010011705.1:0-5000 GCA_015478945.1 Trachelipus rathkii | reverse complement strand
TCTCTCTCTCTCTCTCTCTCTCTCTCTCTCTCTCTCTCTCTCTCTCTCTCTCTCTCTCTCTCTCTCTCTCTCTCTCTCTCTCTCTCTCTCCTCTCTCTCTCTCTCTCTCTCTCTCTCTCTCTCTCTCTCTCAGCTAAAAAAACCTTCTGCCAATTTTTATTCCCCCCAAAAAACTCAAGAATAAAATTGATCACTTGATAAAAGATTCTTCAGACAAACACAAATTTCTGTGACATGCAAAACACCACATGCCAATAAAGTACATAAACAAACTTTGACTAATATACATATACAGGTGAATAATAGCAGGGGATGGGGAACTTGATAGTTTTAATGTCCCTCTCTTCCCAAACTTTATTACGTATGGAAGGTGAAATCCTGATGCAACAGATTTGAGATTTCCTACATTTTGTAAAGGCGGATGTCTGTTTGTAGATGTGATTCAAGATCTTTTGTGGAACTAGTTGTGGTAGTCATCACTATCAGAATGTTTAGCAAAAAATAAAACATTCAAAGGTTAATCACGCACGCGCACGTGCTTAAACATACACATGTAGCGCAAGTACACCAAGGTTTTATCACATTATTATTATTATTATTATTATTATTATTATTATTATTATTATTATTATTATTATTATTATTATTATTATTATTATTATTATTATTATTATTATTATTATTATTATTATTATTATTATTATTATTATTATTAATTTTTAATTATTATTATTATTATTATTATTATTATTATTATTATTATTATTATTATTATTATTATTATTATTATTATTATTATTATTATTATTATTATTATTATTATTATTATTATTATTTATGTTTACAAAACATTACCTTGGCTTCCACTAATAAATTTTTTTTAAAATTTTGCAGCATTCTAACGGTTCATTCATATAATATATCGAAGGACTTCGGAGCAGCCTCCAACTGAACAACTCCGTGGAGCTCTAAGGACCCACTGCTAAAAAAGGTTCCGGAGTATATCCGCATCTTAAGCTCCATCTCCTCGAAGCCAAAAGAAAAATATCCGCATCTCCGCTCCAGCTCTGTCCCCAGGGGTCAGCTTCAGGGTACAATAAACGTTTCTTTAGAAGCTGCTTTAATTTTATATTTTGCTTGGAAATACCAAATTGAAATTATGGCATTCATAGACATTCATTAAGGAAAATAAAAGAAAAGTCCAAAAAATACTTCGACATGTAAGCGAGACATCGTTTTTGCTAAGAGGCGAATTATTAAATAAATATTTAATTTATATAATAAATTATTTTTACTTTTTTTAGTTGGAATATATATAAAGTATTATTGAAAATTTCATGCATTTAAAATTTTTAATAAATAAATATAGAACATTTATTAAACTCAAACTTTATCTAGTAGGATTTAAAATATATATATATACTTTATATATATATATATATATTATATTATATATATATATTATATAATATATATATATATATATATTATATATTATATAATTATATGTTATATATATATAATCCACTAGATAAAGCCGATGAGCCAGCACGGTCCCTGGGCAATACTGTTACCGGGCTCCCTCATACAATAAGTTTTTATAATATCACATTTATACAGTGATTTTATTTTATATTATATATATATTATTTATATATATATATATATTATATATATATATATATTTTATATATTATATATATATAATATATATATTTATATTTATATATATATTATATATATATTATATATATATATAATTTTTATTTCATTAAACAAATATTATTTTCAGCCTACCCGTATGAAAAATCCACGCTACGCCGCTGATATATATATATATATATATATATATATATATATATATATATATATATATATATATTTAAATATATATTAATTATATTATATTATGGTTATATATATATATATATATATATATTATATAATATTTATTATATTTTATTATATATTTCATACACTATAAAATTTATTTGGACAAGTTGGAGAGAAACAGTTGAGCTTTATCTGAATGGCATATTGTTATTTATAAATATTTTCACTCATTTAGGAGAAATACATACTATGTGGTTTTCTCGTCTTTTTCGTGTCTTAGGCTCCTTGCTCACAAAAAAGAAAAACCGTGGATTCATTGTACATTAATACTATTATCGATATGGTACTACTTAAATTGATTACCATTTGTGTGGAACGTCAGACAGTTGATACGTGAGAAGGAAAACTGCAACCTCATCCGCAGAGGAGGCAGATGTGTTTGCATCTATGGAAGGAATAGAATGATTGAATAGGGTGTTTCTTGATTTATTTTAAGTTAAAATAACGTCTTTGTGTTTTTATGTATCAATGCGTTTAACCTGGTAATGGCTTTTCTGAATTAAACCCTGACTCTAACATTAAATTTACCTTTTTTGAGGTGGTTTCCAGATCTTTGGAAGTGGCATCAAGGCATCTATCACAGATAACGGAAGAACTTTGTAAATTGATTTAAAATATTTGGAATTACTTTATCAGTCATCGAAGACAGTGTAGATAAAGACAAAGTATTAATTCACAGCGACATCGACGATGAGGATGTCTCTGAATTCCACAATTGCCCTATAGAGGTTGACATAGAATATATTACTGAAGTGCCTTTACAAAATCACCTAAAGTGTTCATCTCATATTCTGAGTTTAATTTGTACAACGGACATAAAATCAGCGATGAAAGGCTCTTTCGCAAAACATCACCACAGTGCAGTTGCTAAGTGTCCAGCTCTTTGGAACTTATCTGGGTGTCCTAAGTAGGCGGAAATAATCGCGACAGAAAATAATGGGATATTATATAAATGATCGACTAATAAATTTGTGCAACAAGGTGGAATAGTCTATATCAGTGGTTCCCAATCTTTTTTTAGTGGCTTATCCCCAAAAAATAAAAATAAGAAGATTCCATGTACCCCTATCCTTTCACAATAATATATGATAATTAATATATTATATATATATATATATATATATAATATAATATATATAGTATATATATATTATAATAATAATAATATAATATATTATATATATATATATAATATATTATAATTTTTTTCGTTAAAAATTTTTGAAACACTTGTGCAAAAAAATTACTAAAAAATAAAATTTAAGCCTTTTCTTCACTCTTGTCGCGCGCCCCCTGGTATTTCGAGACCCCCCAGTTTGAAAACCACTGGTCAATATGACAGCGTTCTATTGTTTATACGTGAAAAAATGTCCTCAATCTGTTGAATAACTTTCAGATTCCTTGCTTCAGAGATTAAGAAATCGAATTCCTCGAAGACTATATTTTGGTGTTTGAGCCGATTGTCATTGCAATTGAAAGGATACAAAGCGATGAAAGCTTTCTACGGATCTTTGCTACCAATTTTATTTGCAGTAGGAAGAAACTTAAACACTTAGCGACAAATGAACTTCGTCATAGTTATTCACTTCTTTTAACAGTAACTTCTGGATTTGAGAATAGATTTGGCGAGGTACATCGTTTGAACTAGTTTGCAGCATTAACAAAGTCAAGGACGAAGAACGAATTATTCCTCTGTTTTTGGAGAAAGAAGCTCTTTACCGTTTATCAACAATTTAATACTGAAATCAATAGGAAGAAATACCAAGAAATGTTAATTTCTACTGTTACAACAGAATCTCGAGTACAAACAGTACAGAAAGTCGATTTCACTAACGAGGTTAGTAGTAGTAGTAGTAGTAGTAGTAGTAGTAGTAGTAGTAGTAGTAGTAGTAGTAGTAGTAGTAGTAGTAGTAAGCAGTAGTAGTGAGTAGTAGAGTAAGTAGTAAGTATGATAAGTAGTGTTTTGGCGAACTTTTTTTGATATGAAAGGCATTTAACCATCATCATTAATGCCTCGCCAGATAAGCGACATCAAATCAAGTATGCAATATTTAATAATATAAAGATCATCCCTGCATGCTGCGATAAATAAGTACCATCTGTTTAAGGAAAGTCTTTTTACTTAGCATTATTGTATACCGCATCTCAACGCACGCTGTTTGAGAAAGACTTCAGGTTTTGCAGGTTATATCACTCTTCCCCGATAAAGAAATAACTTTCTGATAGCGAGTAGAGATTTCTTTATAATGCCTAAAGGTAACTTCTTCTTTTCATATTCGTAACTCAGGATCCTAAGTATGCTTTTACATTATTTAAGATTACGGTAAATAAAACATTGTTCATCAACTATCAATACTTTAATTTCTTATATTAACAATTGTTAAAATAATATAGCAAAGCGCAGATAAAGTAAACTGACGTTACAATATATTGGACATTTCGTCTTTTTTAACAATTTCTAAATTCAATAAATAGATGTAACGGGTAACGCACTCAGTTCTTGTCAAGTTACGTGTAACGGTACGCTGTGCAAATTCAGTTGAAGCGGTGGCATATATATTATTAATAAAATATAATATATATAAATAATATATATATATATATATATAATATAAATATATATATATATTTATAATATAATATATATATATAATAAGTTATATATATATATATATAATAAGGGTAGAGAAAGATTGAAGAACGCGAAAGCACTTTATTAGACAATGACGAATAAAAATGGTGGATTCCTCTCCGCCAGAGCCGTAGGTTGAATAGAGTGTGAGGGGCCGAAGGTGCAGCCAAAGGGTCCGCAGTAGGGTTCGGAGTTCGGTGCTGCAGAGACAGCACAAATGTTGGTATCGTACGGCGACTGCCGCGGGGGGTGGTGGCAGGGCCTCTTAACCCAGTCATCGACCCTACGGCAAAAAAATCACCTAAAGCAAATGTAAAATTATATATATAATTATAATATAATAGTATTATATATATATATATAGTAAAATAATATATATATATATATATATTATTAATATATATATATATATATATATATAATTATATTATTATATATATATTATATTATTTATAATATAATATATATATATATG
>JABUQX010011704.1:32500-57500 GCA_015478945.1 Trachelipus rathkii | reverse complement strand
CAATGGCTGTAGATTCAATTAAGAACTGGTACAAATGACTTTACTAGACTTATGACTTAAATCTTGTATTAAATATAGTTTTTCTTTATATAAGGAATATATACTTTTTGAGGTGTTTTTTTTTTGAGGTTGACGAAGTGATTTATAGGATTAATTTATATAGTTACAGATTAGAAGGTATTTATATATCATATTATATAAAAATGAATATCAAACCAAAAAATACATACTTTAACGACGACAAGTGGTTTGGAACGTCAAAACTGTAACACACAATTAATACATTCACTGATTAACAACGAGATATATACAAATGTCTCGTACTGAAAATTTATGGAAGATTCTTAAGATCCAGTAAAGCCTGCTAAAAAATACAACAACTAAGCTTTTTATGCATTAGATTTACATGACAAAAGACTTGAAAGCCAGAATGTGAAAATCAAAATAGTACAGAAAAAGATTTAGAAGAATGTCCTCATGAAGTAAGGCTATCCAAGGGCTTTCTCATGCATTGGAATCCTAAGTTATAAAAAAAAAAATTTATCATCAGCAGAAACAAGGGAAACAAAGATTCATGATTATATATGCATAAAGAAGGCATTGTAACCCCAATAACCGATCCAGATTACTGTTAATTAAGAAGAAAGAAAAAGCACAAATCTTTAAACTTTAGCACAGTGAAGCCACATTCCTAACAGGAACCAAACCCTTGAAATCTTAAATTACAAAAATATTTTTGGCACCTGGATAGATTGTCACTCTACAGAGCTATATGATGAGAATTTTTATTTTTCTTACACTATAAGTACCTGGGAATACATGTTATGCGGATATGTGGCATATATATAAATAGGACTGAATATTGTCGCAATGGAAATAGACAGATGGAAAAGGACATGTTTTTGTGTAAAATAAAGACAAATTATTTAAAGTGAGAATCTAAAAGAAACAGAGTCATGATATTCATACAAAGAACACTGCACAATACTATAATAAAGATCTACATGAAAAGTAATTCATAAAAAGTACCTATCACTTACAAAAATGTATGACAAATGATAAAGCTGCCCATAAGAGGAGATATGAAGAACAAAACAGAAGAACAAAAAGAAGAAAAAGAGAGAATAAAAAAGAGTTGAAAAAGAATAATATATTGTGAATCAATAAACATTGAATGAGCAGAGAAAGATGTTAAAACTCGAAGAAATAGTTAAAATCCCAACCCTAACACCAAAAATCAAAAAATTAACAACCTGCTTGAACGAAGACAAAAAGTTAATTCTAAACTCCCATTTAGACTTTTTTGTGATTACAGTGGAACGCTATTCACCTAGGCTATTATGTAAGCGCCCTTTTATACATTTAATTAATATTTAGTATATCAAATAAAAACTAATTTACTTTTTGGAAAAAAATAAAAAAGGAGTGCGTTGGACGGCTATTGGTAAGGTATAGGCTGATTACTAAAAAACCACATACTTTATATATTCATTCACACTCTAATCGACATGATGAACAATACTCTCATAAAGTAATTTTCAATAATTTAATCGCTCATGAACTCGAGTAATAGGTAAAACACTGCATACAGATGAATGTAATAGATATTTTAAAATAACACCATAAAACATAACCGGCCCGGCTGGTCCAAGAGGAAAATTTGCAGATTTAGGTCAGTAAAGGAAAATCACAGGGAACACTCAAATTCAAACTTTCAGTGCTGAACCACTCGTTACTATACATAATATAATAACTACCTATTATACATAACACTATACAACTATAATAATACCTATATACCTAATTAATATACCTACACTCCTATCCCCACCAACTCTCACTAACTATAACTAATATACTATGACCTATATACATTCCGTTCCCTTATATACTACATATACCATCACTTAATAATATATATATTACCACCCACAAATACCAATACCAAACATTCAAGTGAAATGGACAAGAACATCTGCAATAACCACGCATCCACATTTGCGGAACATCCGCAAACACCTAAATATGACATCCACGCATAACTCAGCATAACAAACCAATCCAACCACATCCAAGTATAACGACACAAAAGACAAAAAAATCCGCATTCCGCTACCAGCATCAGAAACCATCATTTTAAAAATGAGGAGATGTTGAGAAAAGATAGTTTTCATAAACATATAATTGAGGATTCAAACTGCATTATTAAGATAAATAAGTTACTATTAGCACTATATAGACATAGAGGAGTTTATGGGGGAATAATTGTAATTTTGAAATTCGATTTTGTTGATAAAATATATAATAACAATAAACAAATAAAAATATATAATAATCAATATAATATAATATAATAATAATAATATAAATATAAATATATTAATATAAATAAAAATAATATAAAATAAATATATAAAATATACATATAAATATATAAAATAAAATAATAAAAATATAAATATATAAAATAATAATAATTATAAATATGATATATATAAATATCATAACTGATGTAGATTATATAATAACCAAATATCTAATAATATACTAAAACACACTCACTTACTATAACAGTAAATAAGCAAATAACATAATCACATACTCATATATAACATATAAAATAATACTAGATACCTAAGTCACATACATCACTCCCATAAATCAATACCATATAAAAACCATAACGTCATAATAAAAATATCACTCAACCAAACCCAAACATAAATAACAAAAATACCCCAACACACTTACAAATATAACCTATAATCCATATATATAATATCATACACCATATATATATAAATACTATACTTCAGATATATAGTACATCACAATCATTAACATTAAAATTTATTACAGAGCCATTCTAACCCAATTTTATATATAATAAATAATGAATATATTCTAATTTATTTGGTAAAAACATTTGATATATATAAGCTATAATGATTAATATCACTATACACTCAGAGCTATTATACTAAATATATAATATAATAAATTCGAATGAAGGTAAAAATTATCAAAATATAACACCACAGAGAGAACATACATTGGTAAATCCACAAACATAGTAACCACCCATGTAGATCAACAGATATAAAATAAATAATAAAAATGAAGCAAATCTATCAAAAGAAACATAAATGCAAAATAACATAATTAAAAATATAAATACTCTCTAGTCTTATCTTAACAAATATACGCTCCAAGACATGTATGACTCAGCCAAACGGCGAACCATATCTTACCACTCCACACTTCCTATCTATTACCAAGACGCCGTCTTCGATTCAGCATGAATCATCGATAGGACATTAACTGAATGTCTTCTCAGCGATATTCTAAGCGGAGATCCTAGTCCTTAAAAATTCACATTATCTTCCGTTTAAATATTTCTTCACCTTGGTCTGCCTCCTTCCGGTCTCCAGTCCACCATCCTACTTGGACCACACATCAGCCACGACTCACATACTTATTCAAATGTCCCCAACAACCTTAGTACACTTGCTACAATCTAATATTGTTAATAATAGGTATTACTCCTATAATTCTCATAAATTCTTTTTCGGTTTCTCCATCTGTCGCTCCATGGTCTTAATCCGGCATCACTCACCAAATAACATTACTTTCAGACAGTCTCGTCACTCTGACTCTACTCTCTTGTGTCATAACTACACGCATGTTTCCAGCCCTAAAGAATGAACGGTGTAAAATAGCTACTCGAAAAAATAATCCTACATTCACCAACTCAATCGTCGCATCTCATTATTCCTCATATAGATAACCAAGCACAACAGCTCTATATATCTGTCTGGAGACAAACTGATACTATATAACAATCTCTGCTTGCAAACTTCCAGGCACTAACATCCCTCCCTTCTAAACTAAACATCCTCAGCCAACCACACATGATCTTTGTACTTATACTCTCACATTTATTACATCTCCACACCACACAACCCCAACCACCCAAAAAAACACGCAACCAAGACCATCCCCCCTCCAACAATACACCAAACAATCAAATTATCTCTTCTACCTATAAACTCAATCATCACACATTCTGATATAATATTACAGATATATATACATCACATCTGCCATCAAGTCTCCACCTACTCGCTGCGACTAGGACCTAGATTACTCAAATAACATATCCAACCATAGGTGATACCAAACTAAAATACGGTCGCAAGACTTACAACTATATACTCCCCACTCAACCATTTCTCGGATTTCACATATCTTATTGATACAGATTTACTTATACATTACTTCCAAGAGCCTTATCTTAGTGGAACACGGGCCACCACTCCACTGCAATAACAGGACTCACTAAACACATCGAACAATCTTGCTTCTAGATTACATCGAAGAATCGAAATGCCTATCATCACGTCATCTATAAATAGAGCGATGTAAGTGCATTATAACATATAGATAACTCGTATAAACCTAAATATCATTTTACAAGTTATCATCTACTACTTAAGAGGCGAACATAAGAATGCGCTCGGGCTTGGCGCTGAGAGGTTCGACCTGGAACACACATTAACTGCTAAATACAAATCGGGAAGTTCCGACATTGCCTCCAATTCTCTATCTAGTCGAAGATGATTAATACGATATACTTCTGGCACCTTCATAAAACGAACATACCCTCTCTAAAATTTATTAGATCTACAGCCACATCTCCACTTTCCCTTATATACATTAAGGTAGATAGTGGTCTGCTTATATCACACACGCCATCTACTGGTACTGGACTACACTATATCATACCAAACAGCACTTGTATAATAAACCTTCAAACTACTAGCTAAAATCAATATACAGCAACACTCCTCCATCTCATCTATTATTTAATCACACTTCTACTCGAGGCAAGCCACTCATTCTCCGGCAACACCTTCAATTGTCCACTTAATTTTTCCTTTAAGGCTTCCACCTACATCACCAAAAAAACCCAGCCTCATATCTGGTTCACATCACCTCTCTGCTTCACTCCCTGGGTCTCACTTTCTCCCTTCCTCCTAATTATATAATACGGGTAAAATGACCACCAGGCTTATATATCCCTATATAACCTAAAAATAATCACTACATCACCTAAATATATATTAATAATACTAACTAATACTATAAAAACTATATATATAAACCTACTAATATAAACTAACATATGCCTATATATATTAACAAATAAGAATCAATAATAAATACATAATCCATACAACATCAAGTAAATAAATAACTACTAACTCCTAGTAATACTCACTATCACAAAATAAATAAAACTATCAATCTAATTAACTACCTCATTAACTACCATTACATATACATCTAAAAATCACCGTACCATATTACAAAAAATAACTAACCACCCCTAAGATATACATAGGCACTACATACTCACTAAATAAATAAAAAAACCCAACGTAAAAAATAAGATAATAATACTATACTATATACTCAACTCACTATCAATATAATGCTGATATTCCGCGCAACGCACTAATACACAAAGTAAACATAAAAGGGTGATTTCAGCTCTAACCCCATAGTAAAGCGAGTGAAAAAGTAACAATAAAGCGATAACTTAATACTCTCTGATGAAGCCTCTTTTTAAATATATAGACGAACATTATTACACACACTCAAGATATACCAGAGGGGGGCTAATGGGCGAATAAGCAACAGACAACGCATCGAGCTAGACACGCGAACAATGTTGATAACGTGATTGTAGAACAGTTCCATATATCACGAGATGAGATAGGGCTAAAGCGCATTCTCAACCACCCGGTGCCCGTATAGTTACAGAACCCTCATAGTGTCAACCATAAGCGTGATTGACTATACCAATACCAAAAGGTGGGAGCTTCAAGCTACGCTGAGCTCCACAGCACCTAGGTGATCGTGTATTGTCGAGGGGCGCAGAAGGGAATGGACCAATGGGGCCCGTCGCATCTTGTCGGAACCGGCAACACCACAACAAAGACAGACAAGAGAGCGACCCATCCCTCCACTATCAGACATATATAGTCGTACCGAATTGATTAACGACAGCTGCGGGAGACGGGGTAACACACTGCTACAGTTAATGGCAAGTCGGCGGTGGCAATTCATGCTGTGAGCGGACACAGCTGTAAGGGATGAACAGCCGTTAGAGAATGTTTAATTAACATAACGGTTCTCCAGCAAACAGACGTAAGATGTGGTAGCATGCATATGCACGCAAGCAACCACCAGTGATGGAATCGTGCGGGGATCGATACAAACCATCATAATCCTACATAACTATGACAGGGTAACAAGCTTGGATATCCATGACCCGAATATGCAACAACGTTTGAGACTTATATGCTAACGGTATAAAATTTCATACCGGCAGATCTAAACACAGAATGGCTGATATTTCCGAATGATACAAATTACTCCTCAGACAGATGAGAAGAGAATCTATTTCATGGGACAGGATAATTTCACATCCCAGAAAAAAGCCAAGATATGTGGACTATGAAGGAACCCATATATAGCACTATAAGTGTAATCATATCACCCAACACCTAGGTTAATCCTCAACTTCAACATTCTAGGGCAGGTATTAGTTGGCAACAACTGATTAGATCCAGGTCGTTTTTCCGAAAAGGATATAAACAGATTGACGATCTACAACTACGTTTCTGCAGACGACGATTTGCAGGAAAACCACTTGGTCCCTAATAGATCCACCGTGCGACCAGTATATCATGGTTCAGAAAGATGGGGACTCCCCCAATTAACTCTATGCATCGATGCCTCAGGGCAGCAGCTAACACGGTCGAACTATATCGCGTAACATAGATAGGCCAGGGGACCCGTTATAGCCTGGCCAACCAAGGCGAGTCAACGGATACCTGACACCTAAACATATGACTTCTAACCATATAGGGGTCACAGTTTAAGAGGATATCAGTACATAGCGACTCCATAGCTCAATAACAGTGGATACATACTGTGCAAAAGAATAACAGGAAACGACCTTTCAAAACATCTAACAAGGACGGCAACACGTGCTCAAGACAGGAGTTGAGTGTCGTTGCATAACGATTTACCGGAATAATCAGGCAGTGTGCACCGCGAGAAAGTAGACAATCATTGAACCAATACATTGTAAACAACATCAATAAATAAAATAGCAGTTATGATGTACCGTGTTATCACTTGTTGGTTCTTAAATTTAGATGAAGCATACATGATTCGAAAGGCAGACAAATCGTCCGATTGTAGATAACACCACTTTTTGGGGCTCACGATGAGTGAAGTGGTTCATTTATAAACAGAAAAATGTTTGAGTACACACATAAACTATATAACTATACAAATATGTCGTAAAGGTCTTGAAACAACACGAACACATACACACACACACAACACAACACAACACACACACAATATTAAAATAATATAAAAATATATATATATTATAAAAAATATATATATATATAAATATAATATTAAGTATAATAAAATAATATATTAAATATATATATAATATATATAATAAATAATAAAATAAATAATATAATATATAATAATATAATTAAAATATATAATATATAATATAAATATAATAATAATATATATATAATATATAATTATATAATAAAAATCTATAATTATAATATATATGGCTTATAATTATATTCACAGGGACAAAAATATAAATTTATAAAATCAGATATCTCAAAAACTAACAATAGCTACAGGGAAAAGGGAATACATTAGTTTTAGGAATGCTGGTAAAATTTTAGTCAGAAAAATGTAAAAAAAAAAAAAAAAAAAAAAAAAAAAAAAAAAAAAAAAAAAAAAAATCTCAAAATACAATACCCTACAGCGAAAAGGAATACACTTTTGGAATCCTGGTAAAATTTTTTAGTTAGAAAAACTGGGTAAAAAAAAAAAAATAAATAATAAACATAATATAAATATAATTAAATTGGTTATTTTTTTTTTAGGAGCAGGGGACATAATATAATATTATATAATATATATTTGATAAGGTATACAAAATCGAGCAATGTAAGGAGGGGCTCGAGCCGACGGGAACACAGGGGGGAGACGTTTTCCATACCATCACGTAGGGGAAGGGAGCAGGAAGGAACCACCGCGACCAAAAAAAAAAACTATAACACAAAAAAAAAACCAATACCAAAAAAAAAGAAGCAGGAGGGTTTACGAGAGACCACACTACCGGAGGGGAATTATGTCCTAACCCCGTAGTTCCCAGGAAAGGCGAGAGACCCGACTCCATGCATAGGTGCGGTATACATTAGGGTAATTATCTTTAGATATAAAAAAAACAAAAACAAAATATAATAAATAAATAAAGTATTTGAAGAATAATTTTTTATATTTTTTTTTTTTTTTTTTTTATTTTATTATTTTTTTTTATTTTTATACATTTTCCAGGACTAAAATTGAACCAGCATTCCAGCAATGTACTCTCCTTATATACTGTAGATAATGATAAACAGTTCGATCTGAGACTATGAGATTAATACAGTCACAATACCCCCCCCCCCGACGGCCCCAGTAGAATTTTCTGCTGTTAATGAATCCAACCATGATATTCCGCTACTCATATCTATATACGTATACTCAAATAACACAAAAATAAAATAATAAAAATTAAATATTATAATAATATATAAAACTAATAACTAAATATAATAATAATAAATAAATATATATATAATATATAATATAAAAATATAATATTATATAAAATAATAAATATATATTATATATATAATAATAATATAATAATATTAATAATTAATATAAAAAAATATTAATATAATATATATATAAATAAAATAAAATATATAAATAATAAAATATAAATAGTAAGTATAATTAGGACCACTCTAAGTAGACTAAAATACACTTGAAATCCGATGAAGGACTTTCACTTTTTTAGAAGTGTAATATTCTTCGCGGGGTAGGTATATCGTACGAATACACCCAAATTTTGCCCCGCGCGCTCCGGCTAGTGAAGGTACCGTTTTAGACGAGAATTCAAGTGTTTCATAAAAAAAAAAAGCACACACGACGCAGAGGGAGGGTTGGCTCCTAACAAAATAGGAAATAACCGTAAAGGCTGGAATTTGGAGACTGTAATAAAGAGGAAGAGAAAGGAGTAAGTAGGAATATCAGATGCTGAATATCGAATTCGAAGCCGGCAGCAGGTTGCCGGAGCGGCTGTACGGTGGCTCGAGATTAGTAAATATATATGTATACATATCAAACAGTATTAAAAAGGATTGTAACATAATATATGTTAATTACGAACGCCACGATAAGGATCATCAAATAAGCACGCGAGTTATACAGGGTTCGATAAAAGGGTAGTCTAAGGGAACTATAACTGCGAGAAGGGACACGACATGACAGATAATCCGAGACAGCGGAGCACAATAAAAAGAGACAAGTCGGAGAAGCGTCGGAGTCGGAATATCACGAGAAGCAAAGAGTCAGCGAGATAGAAAAGGAGTCAGGAAGCTCCGAGATACCCACCCCAACAAACAACAACCCAACAAAAGGCACGAGTCACGCTCGGAGCCGCTGAGCGAGTGTTAATGAGAGTTACACAAATGTTTGTTTAGTACCAAGAAATATTATGTTGGTCGCAGATAATCTCGAAATGTTGATGGAGTAGTAGAATCGAAATATGAGGCGGATCGAAAGTTGGATAAAAACAGAAAGATGGAAGGAAGGAGGAAGAGGAAAGAGTCTAGAAGATAACCGAGACAGCAGCTTTGGTACCCCACCCAAAACCACGCAAACCGGTGCTGGAGACGGTGCGGATGTTGACTTGTAAACATCTTGTATTAGACCCTCATACTAACCATTTCTATCCTTTCAAATATCAGCTGTTGTCTTTTTATAACGTTGCACACTAACATCACACAATGTTTGACTTCTATCAAATTATTTTCTGTTTCATTTTAATATTTTTATTTGTGTCACATTAAAATTATTTTATTTAATTTTCATATTTTTTTTTTATATATTTACTTTTATTATTTTAATGACTATTATTTTGCTTTAATTTGCCACTTAAACTTTGTTTATTTACTAACATTTATATTCATTCGTGTTTATAAACATAAAAAAAATTTGCAGTTTTTACACAACCACTACGAAAACGAGTTAAGCAATTCATCCGAAGCGCAAACTCAGGCTCACCTCACAAAAAACTTAAAGATTACCGCAGCGGAAATCCAACTAGATGCTATTGATATATAGTAAATAAAGTAGGTGTCAGATACACTAATTTGAATACCTAGATGATTATTAATAGTAGCATAAGTTGTCTAAAATATAACACACACACAGAGGCTATTTCATTGTTTTTTTATATTATATGTAAATCGAGAAGAAAAATATATTTTATACTTAGACACTCTTTGTAACAATTTATAATTAACAACTTATAAAAAATGCGTTTTATCCATACCCTAAACTAGACAGTATCACATAAATCATTAGTCAAACACCCATCGCCTACAAAAAAAAGATACCACCTCCCCACCACACCAGCATGATCCTACTCGCACTCATAAGTATGGACTAGATACTAGATCTCTCTAGATACTATACTGATAAACTAATATGAGCTCATGATGATATCAGTTGAATACATAATTGAATCATCAAAAGTCATCATTCTATCATATCTCTCATCCCCACAAACATATATTTATATATATATATATATATATATATATCTCTCACTCTAACAAATGATAGTTTATTTATTAATAATTCTTCATAATATCTATATATATAAATCTACACAACTCATAGAGCCCGTTTTTACTCATATACGATAGACGCAGTAACTACATACACCGTCATCACGTAGAATCCAACACGACGAGCTTCACTACGAAACCACTCACACGTTCATACTACTCTATCATCGCGAGAGACGACACAAATAAACCGTAGTGTGATGCCGATTAAATGATTTCATTGATATACACTAAATTGATGCTATTAATCTACATTGTTCAGTCAATAATTTTTTTTATTAACGCATACACAAAACTTTCTATTCATTTATCTTTATTGCTACTTATTTAAAAATATATACATTCTTTACATTCGACTTTTTCTTTTACAGGACTTTGACGATTATAACATAAAAATTTTGCATTTTTACATACACGCTACAAAACGAAAGCTAAATAGATAAATAAATACCAACCCAGTGACAACGCGCTTCAAGAACAGCACCCAACGAGGCGATAGATTCACTATGATAGACCTACTCGACTCTAAAGTTGAGATGCAGAGCTAAGCTCTCAATTCCAAGTCATGTATTGTATAGCATAATACACAACGTTGATATTATCTCTCTTGTTAGATTTTATATTTGTGTAAAAGCATATTTTCTTCGAGAGGTGGAACATATTTTATTTGATCTTATGAATTTAATAACAGAAAAAAAAAAAATTTGCGTTTTTTAAGCCATACCTAAAAAGCGAGAACGCTACTAATCAAATCAGGTCGAAGAATAAAGAGACAGATCACACCTCCATAAAATACCTACAACACAACACATCTATGCCCGAAAAACACAGGCGCCATCACCACTGGAACCCATCCAAACCTAGCAATCCGTATCACGTGTAGACACTAGTGAATTGAGTGACATACAAAAAATTTTAAATCATCTTTAAACAGCTTTCATTTTTTTATACAAAAAAACTTTTAACTTTATTTTATTTATAGGTATATGTATTAAAAATAACATAAATATTTTGTCCACTCCATAATCTTTATATACTTTTATCACTCGCTCTCTACTAACATTGAATTATTGTCATTGCCGTTTTTACTAACAAATACACCTAGATATAGAGCGTGTCATTAAAGATCCACTAAATCAAACACACACACCCCCATGATCTATCTGACTCATATTACATCTATTCGCAATACTATTCGAAATATTGATTCAACAAACTTGAATTAAAGTCAATACATATTGTACTGCAACACAACAAAGAACACAAAACTTGTTACTTAATCTTTTATTTTATTTTGACATTAAAAAATATAATTTCTCTCACACTATCTGTGCGCTCTCTCTCAATTCATTTAGATCTATATAAGTAGCATATAATAAACTTAGACAGTTTTCACACATAACCACTAGAGCCTAAAATCAGTAAATCACTAAAATCAGTAAATCAAACCACACAACCCCAACAATCCTACCCCTCCTCCAAACTTTCTGATATTTACTAGATTTTATTGATCTGTTGTTTAAGTCACATCTCTGAGTATCAATATTGGATAAACATAACATAACAAATAAGTTTTTTATACACTGATCAACGAATATACACTAACGTAACAAAGTTTCACGCATTAATAGGCAATGCATAGCATCCACCTAAACTCTAAGAACTACATACATGTACAACGCACACATCCATAAGATAAAACCATAACACGAAATACACTCGGCTAAAATATACATATATATTAACAAACAGTCAAAAAGTCCACTCTAACTACATATACTCACCAACAACGTAACGCACCTCACTCTCATACCTTTGTCAGCATATCTCTACCTCAATGCTAATTTTACATTAATACTTGTATTTTTTAACAAAATCTCTTATCAATACATTGTCATAATTAACTCATAGACCGCCAACGCAAACGAATAGAATTGCTACGCATACAAACAAAAGTAGTAGATCTAAACATTACCATCATTCAAAATACACATGTAGCCCAAAAAAATGATTATCATAACTTACTACACTTATCATAATATACAAAAAGAAGTAACCAATAATTACAAACATACAAAAGTTTATTAATTCAACTAACATCGAAGTAGGTGTGTGCTATATACTCACCAACCATCTCATCGATAAAAACCCACAAGTGGGATAATCAGATATCGATCTACTAAAGCTCGCTTCATCAGAATAAACCTAATTAAAAATCTAAGACACACCCCCAGAACCCTCCCTAACATATATATATTAGATAACGTCAGTGAACTCCACTTCGCATACCTTTAGCACAATCAATAAGTGTCAAGGTATAATCTCTCTCGCATGAATAAGCAAATAACTTACCCCTGAACCACAACCAACCCACACATGAAAACACATCAAAGTATCTAGTATGAGTGACCCTACTGACCAACACGATATATAAATCGCTAGACGTAAATGTGCTTGAGACAAGAGTCAGTAAGCCTACAACAGGGATGCAGTATAATGACGTAAAAATGTAACATAGTATATACGATAATACGACATAACAGCTATAGAACATTTAACAGTTACAACGCACAAATAAAGATGGAAATTAGAATCAGGCCAAACTACACAACAATACACACAAAATATAAATGTTTATTATGAGCATTACCACAAATATCAGACACTCACTCGCTGTGGAGAGTCTCAGACATCATAGAAGAACATGTTATGAACTACATAAGAGGAAACAGACGAATATTATAACACCTTACGTGTACTCTCGAGGTGTATCAATCTCGACCACTCATACGATACATGGCTAACCGTAAAAACGATTTTTACAATTAACCTAGTACAAAAATTACATTATCCACACACTCTCTCATCATACTATACATAATAGATCATTAAAGCCACACAGAATAATTAGCAAACTAAAGGTTTTTCCAAACATAAAATAAAATATAAATTCCTTTGATAAAAAAAATATATAATCCATAGTAAGTGGTACTAGTTTGCTTATCCTACAAAGCGTAAAATCAGATAAATCATACACCACATCAGCACCCTCCCTCACTCTCCTCCCACACTTCCATGATCTAATTGATTCAGTCATAATAGTTAATAACCACATCTCTCCTATGAAATCAAAAACCATAAAAACATATAATACTCTCTCACTCACAGCGTAGATACACAAAGGAAATTTATGCACAACGTAACAAGGCTTTCGTTGAGCATAATAATGCAATAAAACACGTGAGATCCAATATACAACCTTGAAACTACGAATAATGATAGGAACAAGGCGACAAACTCAACAGAGCGTTAACACAAGCGGAGTGAATAATCACTGATAGGACCAATAACAAAAGTTCTACACTTTAAACAGTAAAGTGACTAACATATGTAAATAACAAACGTAACCTATTACACCGACATATTTTCAAGACATCTATCTAAAAAATGCAAACGTTATATTCAACAATTAAATTATTAATCATAAACCAATGTCTAATATAACATACCTGACAAACTCAAATATTTGCTAACAGTACACAAAAGTTTTTTACATTACTTTAGATAATGATAATTATTACAAAAAAATTATATAACCATGAACATAACTATCTAATCATATCCAAACGTAAATTAATTGAAAAATAACAGATTATTATCATACCAAAACATAAAAACAAAAATAAATATATTTTTGAATAAAATATCATAGTAAGCTGTAATAGTTTAACTGATCCTAAACAGTAATCAGTAAATAACTATCCAACCCTATCCTCACACCCATCTCACCATCCACCAACTTAAACGCATGATCTTATTGATCACTAAATTGATTTCCAAGTCAATCTTTCAAGTATAATTTATGAATAGAGACTAATAACAAAATAAAGTTCATTTATATATACTGACCCACAAGAATATTGCTCACAGTAACAAAGTTTATAGTACACATATATGAAGCTAACATACTACATACATACTGCAACACCTTACGAGACACGATATTAAGACTGCCAAACAAATAACAAAAAATTCCATAAAAAGAAGGGAAAGAATAAAGTAACTAACATGGCATACAAGAAACGTAACCTATTAATATTGAAAATGTTATCGCATACAAAAAAACTAAATTCTATAATCTCACCATATCCCATTATTACAACATAGATCAGCAGCTAAATGACACGATGTATTATATCATAACAAATAATTGTATACTCTAGACAGATGGTGGTATGCCACCCTTCACTCAAAATGACTATCACGCTAACACACTCTTGAACAGATATGATATCATATATACCAGTAGAAGAGATCGCATCACGCATCACTCAACGGATAAAACATTCCATATATAGAATATGAGAATCAAACAGACCCACTCTAATATAGTACAAAGGACGTAATACTAACTACGACAAAACGACAGTTAAAACCTACCAAAACGCTAAACGTTTCTAAGCAAATCATCACCACGAAGCAGTGAGACGTACGATACCATAAAAGGCACTAGGCCGGACTGACAGCTCAACAAAAAAAAAGTTCAGAAACTAAAGCCACAACTAATACTACACAGCATTTGTTATTAATACTAATGATATCTCTCTCTCTACTCTCTCTCTAAATCTCTCTCTCTCATCTTCATCTCTATCTCTACATACATCTCTCATCTACTCCTCTCTACAAACTCTCTCTCATTCAAATACGTCATCTCCTCATCTTCTCCTCTATAATAATAATAATAATATATAATAATAAAATAAATATATATATATATAATTAATATAATCATATATATATTCATATATATATAAATAATATAATATAATAAATAATATAATAAAAATACCAAATAATATATATATAAATATATATATAATAATATAATATATTAAAAAATAATATATATATATATAATAATATAAAATAATTTTTTGTCGAACAATTTATTCCATAGAAAATAATAAGAACTTGAAAAAAATCATTTGTTTATCGAAATAGCTTATATACTAGTTAATTTATTATACTTATGTAAATCCGAGCGAGATGTGTCACCGTGATCGCAGCTTAATAAAGTAAAGTTGGAACAAAAAGTGAATTTGTTCGTCATATAGAGTATTATCTATTACATATATATATATATACTACACATATTCAATATCTTATACACTATTTCACTTACATTATTATACTTATTGTGTTACATGGACTAATTGACTAATATACTATCTATATATATATAATAAATAATATAATAGAATTTCAGATTCTCTTACTATAATAAAAAAATATAAATAGAATAAAAATATAAAAATTTAAATATATATCTAAATATATATATAAATAATTAAATTATATTATATATATACAAAATAATATAATTTATAATAATAGAAGTGAGCGGATCGGATGATTATTTCACTAATCCGCAGAATGCAATAGATAAGTATAAAAATCCCTAATCAACGCGGAATTGCGGATGCGGCGCAAGACGTGAACGTGATCAATCGCCCGGCGCCCCGCCTAAGAAGTCCTTCATATATATACTAATAATATATATAAAAATACTAAAAATAATATATATACTATATATGATATATATATTAATAATAAATATAATAAAATAATACTAATATAATAATATAATATATATACATATAAATATATATATAAAAAAAATATATAATAACAAATATAATATTATAATACATATAATTGTTCTTATTTGTGTGTGTAGTGTGTGTGTGTTGTGTACTGTAGTACGCTATGCGAGACGCGGACCAACTCTTTTGCCACCCCACAAATCTCATTTCCCAGCATCACACACACCATTTAAAACAAGGTTATATATATATATATATATAATAAATAAATATAATAATAAATAAATATACATATACCTCATAAAATATAAAAATATTAAATAAAACTATATATATACACTACCTCACCATAATACTCACCTAACCTTACCGTACACTACCTACACCAACACCTATCATATAATACCATAATAAATATACAACCAGAACTCCATATCTAAAACACACAATATCCTCGCATACTCTCAAATTACATGCTTAAAAACTAAGCTTCTGGACCTCTTCAAGTGAAAGTTTGCTTCTCATTTCTTCGTAATTGAGATCTGCACCGCGAAAGACGCT
Source organism: Trachelipus rathkii (assembly GCA_015478945.1). Lineage (NCBI taxonomy): Eukaryota > Metazoa > Arthropoda > Malacostraca > Isopoda > Trachelipodidae > Trachelipus > Trachelipus rathkii. The sequence goes on along the minus strand of JABUQX010011704.1, from coordinate 40,531 downwards.
CAGTAGCTACACTTGTTGAAGGGCAAATGCTAAGTTCTTTCATGGCGAGTTCTGCATGATGGGGAAACTTTTACAATTATCACTCCATCAAACCAATAGATCTTTATCCGATTGCAAGCGTTTTCGCTTTTGATAATCTTCGATCAATGACAGTGTCTTTTGACACCTCTGAACAAGACTCTTCATCGCTGATAGAAGCCAAAAGAACGTTCATGGATTCAACAATGGTTTCGTTAACAGATTTTAGTTGTGTGTCTGTTTCTGTAATCTTTTTCTTTTTATTGGCTGGTGATATTTCTGCCTTTAGCAACACTCCGTCACATATTCATGCTAAATAAATTTTAACCCTCTGTGAAACACGTGGTTCAAGAAATTTGGTTTTGTATCCAGGATCCAGAAAAGTTGCTATTGCACATGGGTAATCGTTTTGCAGAATTTGAAATCTATTATCTATCTCCAGCATGAGTAATTCTGTCATCTTTGAAAGTCCCATACTTTTAATAGCAGTATTTAGCACAGCTACCGTGGCTCAATCGCTAGAGCGACAAAGGCCCATGGCAAGGGCCAGGGCTCGATCCCTAGTGTTTATCCTAGGTAGAAATTACCTTAAGAAGTCTCCCTCTTAGAATAGGGCTATGCCCGTGAGGTGTGAGCTTAAAAAAAACAAAAAAAAAAAAAACTTGCACCGTTGCAACTAGAGGAATCCCGTCTGAAAAACAAGAATTTTCTGAGCTAATAGTCTAAGTAACCTCTTCAAAAGGTTTAAGAAAGAGTAATATTATCATCACCTATCAGGCCTTCGCCTTTGTGTTGTTCGAAGCGTAAGGGAAGACAGCTTCATTTATTTCTCCCATCCTCTCAAGCGTATAAACTATACTATTCCAACGAGTCTGAACATCTTGCGTTACAGAAATTGGGGAACATTTAGTCTCATAATTCATAAATGAATACTATCCGCTACCCGCAAAAAAATTCATGCGGATGCGAATAGAGAAAAATGATGCGAATATCCGCATATGCGGATGCGGATGCAAATATCCGCTACACCTCTAATATATATTATATATATATATATATATATAATATTATTTATATATTATTATATATATAATATATATATTATATATATATATATATATTATATATTATATATTATATTATATACTATTTTACTATATATATTTATATATACATATAATAATATATATATATTATATTAAGTATATATATATATATCTTATATATATATATTATATCTATACACCTCTAATATATATAAATATATACTACATCTTATATATATATATATATAGTGTTTTTTTTGGTCGATCACTACTTTTCAAGGATTGGAAGCAAAACTCTTGACACGGTTTCACCTTTTATTGCAAGGAGACTGTTAGGTCTCGGGTTAATCAAAATGCATAAAATTGCACGTAACAAACAAACATCCTACAACAAATACTACGGCAAGCCAAACTTGAAACACAACAAAACAACACCTGTTGGCATGAAGATTAAAAACACTAATCAAATAATGCATCCATAAATTGATGGATACATAAATGCGAATACCGCTATAATGAAACACATGATATTCGTTAATTATCTTTCTAGCCTTTGACAAAATTACATTAATATGTTTACAAAAATCATTAATCAATATATATTCATCCTATTCGATTGATAATGCAATATTCGAAAGTATATCAGTAAAGTATATTTGCTTCTTCAATGAACATTAATTATAAGAATAATTAATTACATTTTTACTCATTAAAATTATATAAATTAAAATATCTCAGAACTCAGTTAAACATACATATATTTCTTAATTAATTACTTAATTAATTAGTAAAATCAATAACATTAAATTATATGCAATTTTTTAATTTATGCATAATTTAATACATTTTTAACAACATGGCACTTAAACATTATCATTATCTGATCGTTTATTATTCAATTATCAATACAGTTACTTTCAGTTATCAAATAATTTAATTAATAATAATTTCACCCACTTAATAAAAACACTTTTACCTCCAACTCCATAGGGTTTTTAACCTTTCAAGCACAAACATGTGCTTTTGGTTTTAAAACATAAATGCTGAAATTAAAACATAGAAATTTTATGTGCTGGTGCGCATATTATAATATATTATAGTATATATATATATATAATATTATTATATATATATATTTATATATATATATATATATATATATATATATATATATATATATATATATATATACTTATATATTTACACATATTTATATATTTATACATAGATAGATATATATATATATATATATTATATATTATATATTATATATTATATATTATATATTATATATATTATATATATATATATATATTATATATATATATTATATAGTATATATATTATATATATATCATAGACATATACGTATAATATATATCTAGTATACAATAACGAAAAGTTAAGATTTTGCGTAATATTAATATTTATATACATAATATATATCATATATATATAATATATATATATATATATAAACATTAAAGAAAAGTTAGATTTATATATATATATATATATTATATATATATATATATATATTAATTTTTGGATCACCAACTAATAAAGACTTGTTATTAAAATATTCTTCTGGTTAAATACACAGATACACAAACTTATTCGCAATGCATTTGTTCACAATCGAAAACACATTCGACTCGGTTCACTCTCCAGAAGCAAGTGACGCTTTTCGCTTTCCCGCTTTGCCCAACAAGAGCGATGTTTTGGCGTTCTAAAACTGCAGCGTTGCAGAACAGGTAAAGGAAGTAAACAAGTACCTTTTTATGTTGGAGAAGTATTATAGGAAATTGAACCCTAACGCAGAAGAAGTTAGAGAAATTACGCAATTGCTAACAGTCGCTAAGGACCAAGAGAGTTTACATAAAAAATCTATTTCTACTGAGTCATAGCGTGAGGCAAGGAAAGATTTCCTTATAAGGAGAAATTTGAAGACTGAATTTACTTGAAACATTAGGAATGAAAAGTACGCAATGTATGACTAATTCTTTCGTTCTCAAACGTTCTTTGAGAACTATTTTAAATTCACGATAAAGGACCTCCTCCTTGAAAGAAGAATGTCTCTTTACCTTAAAGGTTTATTTCCATTAGCATACGTTGCATTAACTTCAAATGAAAGTAAGGTACGAAGAATAAGAAAAGTATAAGGGTTTGGGAAAATACCAAACGTCTGAGCTGAATTAGAAACAAATAAGGGATCTACAAATTTATGCATAAAATTAATTCAAATGGACATGTCAAGATTAAATTGAACCCGGTGTATTCAAAATAAAACTGGAATTAAATTCAAATGCTTGTCTTTTGTAGATCGTTAACAAGGAAGTAGAAATGATTACTTTAAAAAATTTAAAGACAGATTTGATAGTTCAAACATAAGTAAGAAAATAGAATAAGCTTTCGTATCGGGTGTATAGCAATGCGTGAGTGTAATTTCTGTGTTTGTCTCCAATATGAAGAAATGCAGTATATTGGGGACAAGATTCGCACTTAGTGTGGATCCGGAGGATCTGGTAGGTAGTATACCAGTAACAAATTATAATCCGAAATTACGAAGTTCATTTTTTGTTCTTAGAACTGTTTTCTAATTTTCTTTTTTGGAATATTCGTTTGAAACTTTAAACTTTCAATATTATAATTCGATTGAATCTTTTAACAAAATAATTACTTTCTTTTTACCTTAGATTTTTAATACAAATTTATTTTAATTATTTCGAAACATATTAAATAATTTAACCATTATAAAGCATGGAAACTTTGATTGAATTCGTGGATTTATTTAAGAAGTATAAATTTACTTTAACTTTAAATTTCAACTTTAAATTTTAAGTTGTTAGAGTTTATTAAATTTATTTTTGTCTTAGAAGATATTAGGTCGCCTTTTAACTAAAATAATTGATTGACCAATCAAAGATCAAAGAATTATTATTATTTTTTTCAAAGGTTATTCGTTTTATAAAACTTAATATTCTGAAATAAAAATGATTAATCAATCCATAGAAAGAAATAAAAATATTGGTTAGTTTAATCTTAATCATAATTTTACAATTATTGGTTAGTTTTAAACTACTAAAGCTATTTAACCATTGCTTTAACCATTAATTTCTAAATTATTTAAACCTAATTGTTTTAACAAACAATCTTAATAATTAATAGGAAAAGTTATTCTGTTTAAAAAATTAACTCTTAATTTTCCTGCACTAAACTTATTTAGGAACTATTTACTGGACTAGGTACTATTTGTATTGGCAGTAAGCATTCTTAAAAGTTACTTAAGAATTAATTATTGCTTAAGAAATTCAATCTTAATATTATTAAAAAAATTAATTTTAACCTTATAGACATATAAAAATTAATCATGCAATGAAAGAAGAATAAAAGTAAAATAATATAGTATTGCAAAAATTTTAACTACAATTAACTACAAATATTAGTTTTAAATTTTAACCATAATTCCTAAATTGTTTTTTATTATTTTCTCTTTAAACAAAAAGATTTTAAATTTTTTGTTTTTTAATTAGCTTTTATTTATTCTCAATTAAATCGGTGGGACCCTGGGGGCTGTAAAGAAAAACTGTGATTTCTTCCCAACTGAAAAATCATTAGTCAAAAATAATAAAAAAAATGAAAATTGTTTTAAAATAATATGAATTTTATAAGAAAATATGGAAAATATAAAATACCTATAAACAATATCAAAATTATAATAACATAAGAACTTAATTCTATGTGTTATTTACAACTATACGTTTCTTTCTCTTTACTTCTAGGAGTACTTTGCCGTATCTTAATTCCTAGCAGTGTTCGTTTTAGTTCTAGGATTACTTTACCGTAACTTAATTCCTAGTAATTTCGTTTTAACTCTAGAAGTACTTTACCATACTTAATTCCTAGTAAAGTTTTGTTCGTTCGAAACCATGTATTTTACAAACTTTGTTTGAAAGAAACGTTTGGTCAAAGTTGTTTTTTAAACATAAATGTAAATCAACTTAACAAACTAATAGACTACTTTAAGCTAATTAATTCAAACTGAATTACTAATCCAAACTAATTAACATAATCGAACTAATTTGTTAATCCAGACTAAGTCGCTAATCCAAACTACATTGTTAATCCAAACTAGTAAATTCAAACTAATCCAAGCTAAGTAACTAATCCAAACTAGTAAATTCAAACTAATCCAAGCTAAGTAACTAATCCAAACTACGTAATTATTCCAAGTTACGTAATTAATCTAAACTAAGTATTAATCCAAACTACGTAATTAATCCAAACTAAGTATTAATCCAAACTACGTAATTAATCTAAACTAAGGACTATAAGAAAATAAGAGTTTGAAATGAAAGATATGCGTAAACAACTATCTTAAATCTATCAAATATACACAACTTAATATTTAAGAAACAAATAAATGTTTACTTTACCTAAGGGGCTACTTAATTCTATTCTAAAAACAATATCTAAAAATAGAATATATCTAAGTTCTTAAAATATTATTTAAACAAAATTAAATACAAAATGTTTTGAAAAGTGGTCGTATCCATTAAAAGTAAGATTTGGAAGAAAGAATGACTTCATTTCCTATTCTGGGTTCCTCTTGAACCATAAGGTCAATCTTCGACTTTTAATTTTGGATACGAAAGGATAGATTCGTTGTTTGTAACTAAAACAAGGTCTTCTATGAACAAACAAACTTGAAAGAGTGTGAACTAATTTGGCATCACGCTAGGATGTTCTCAACCGGTGACCAAATACGACTCCTATTATGTCCACTTTTTGAAAAAGATTTGTCTCAGCGTTTCAACAAGACTAACGCCAGATACTTGCGACGTGGATTTAGCATTTTTTGGCTAATCCAAAGGCTTGATGGGGGGATGGATTGGTAAGTTAACCAATCCGAAGGAGTAATCTTCATAGAGTGTTCTTTCGAACTCTATGTTCAAATCCAAACGTTTCTTTCACTCCGATTCTAGGAATACTTGACCGTTCTGGTTTCCTAGGAGTTTTCAATCCACTAAGAACTATGTTCTCTGCAAAATTACGTTTTAAGAAACGTTCGCTTAAGGATCCTCTTGAAAGGATGGTAAGCTTCATATCCTTTCTCATCTTCTAGGATCTTATAGAAGAAAAACATTAATTTAAATTCTTCTATGATTTCTCAAATATTGCCTTTTTTAAAGATTCTAAGTCTCAACTTTTATGCCTTTCATTGAGGACTGGAAAACAAAAAAGAGCGAATCTTTATGAATAAGACATCTGGAAGAAACTTTCTATTCCTTGTTCCTGATGATAGAAACTATTGGAATTGTTTCTTGTTCCGTTGCATTTCGAATCTCAAAAACTAAATGCTAGGATTCTGGCCAAGATTGTAAGTATTTACTTACTTAAGTTTTAGTGACTTCTTTGAATTCCATTTTTCTCGTCTCTAAATGGAATGGTTCTACCTTTCTTGGCTGTGGGAACTATCTGATATGGGAATAGTTCCTTATTTACTTGCAACTCTAATTTCAAGAAATCAGATGCCAGGATTAGATGTCAGGGTTAAAAAGGATTGCTCCTTTACCTTAAGAAGTTGTTAGTGACTTCTTTGAACTGTGGAAACTATTTATATAAGGATAGTTCTTTGCTTTCTGGCAACTCTAATCTCAATGATTAAATTAGAACTAGTTGCTTTGAATCTTTTCTTTTTCCTTTGATCTCTAAGAAAAGATTTTACTTTCATTAATCTCGTCAAGGAGATTATTTCTCTTCAAAGCTAATGTCCTTAATGTATTGGACTCTCTTTGTGAAGTAAACTGTTACTTCGTTACTTTAAGACAGTCTCTCGAATTGTTGGTCTTAAAGACTTTTTTGGAAGACAAAAGTTCTCTGATAATCTAGAACTTGTTAAATTTCTTCCTGTTACCATCAACTAGTTGCTTGAATAACTAGATAAGTTATTCGCCTGTTTAGGTTCACTAAACTTACAAGTGAGGAAATGTTTCAACCATGTTCTGCTAATCCAATTATTTTCTTTGCTTATTCCCGAAATTTCAACAAAGAATGAAAACTATGCTGGTGAATTCCCCTTCAATCTTTTCCTCGGATGGAAAGTTCCTAAAATAGTTTCTAGAATTCAATGGGGGCTAACCGGTTCATTCCCTTCTTAATCCTGTCCTAGGATTTTAAAGTTCCTGGTATAGTCTTGAATTCTTAACGAAAGGAGATTTTTCCTTGTTCTTTTCCTAATGGACTTCTGCTATTCCTCTTTTAAAATCCTTTACGAGTATAGGATCTATACTCATTGGGTTCTGTTACCCTACAGAATCATTAAAAACTTGGTTATCTTTTTGTCCAGATCTGAGTTCTACTGTGACTTTTCTATTCTTGACTGAACTAGTATCTACAAAATTTGTATTTACTCTTACCATTAGTCATCCGTTTGACTAGGGATAAGCGTTCGTGTACTTTCCTTTTTACTACTAAGAAGAGTGTCCAGTTCTGCCTAGAGTAATAATCCTTTACGGTGTCTTAAGTCAAAGAACTACTGTCGAATCTGAAGCAATGGAAAACATTAACAAAGTTCGGGTAACCATGATAGTTCAACTTTTCCAATGGCTGATTGAGATCAATTCTCTTTCAAAGACCGAGATACTAAGTGATTTTCTAAGTTCAAACCTAATACTCTACTTTGGAACGTGTCCTTTCATTACGGTTCCCTTGTAACTACCTAATATTTACTTAGTAGTAAGTAACGTGTAGTTATGAGATAATGTGAATTGAAATGGATCTTCGGTCGACCTTATCAACATAAGAGGTGTTTCCATCTGTACAGGGTGTCCAAACCTCAATTATAAGGAAAATCTCGACTTGAGGTTGTCATCCTACGATCATTATTCCAATTCAAATGGGTTGGGATAAGGTTCCGCTGTTAACTTATCCTTGCCTGATCTGATCAACTACTAGCCCTTTTAAC
>JABUQX010011704.1:7500-27500 GCA_015478945.1 Trachelipus rathkii | reverse complement strand
TTATATCTATAACTCGTGGCGGCCCACGATCAATTGAAAATTGTCCTTACAGAACAACACAAAGGCAATGAGGCTGAGTTAATACATAAAATTATGGCATTTATCAAAAATGACATGACACCGAATCAAAAAAAAAACTATGCCTTTTTTGCTAACACCTGCAAGGGAAAGAAGCGGTGACACGAAAGTCATGTAGTGGGGCATTCCTATGGTCCAGGAAAAGAAAAGCCGTAAAAAATGACATTAACTACACAAAAATTTTCCTACGATCACCATTTAACGAAGGAAAGTTTTCATAGTTCCAGTCAGCAAACAAAAAAAGAATTCATCAGCCCTAATATTAAACGTCGACATGTCACGTCCAAAAAAGGTGATGATGTCTCTAAAAATGAAAAGAAGAAGCTCGTTTGAAGAATAAGCCTCGTCAAAAAATATTACTACTTTAACTGCATTGATAAATGAATCTTGTAGAGTTTCTTTCGACTCGGAATGCAAATTAAGGACAGAGTCAATCGCAAGTGCAGTAATTAAGATAAGAACTCGCCACCACCGATCGCTCCTTTTTATACCACAGAAAAGGATGCCTAAACGCGGTTTGCCTAACTAACAATTAACAATTAAACATCAAAATTAATATGATGTTTTAATGACAATTTTACTATCAGAGCCTATAGCAAATTTAAAAACCTATTATAATAAAACAAATAAGTTTATATTAAATCGATACGAATTTGTTATAAAAAATATTGAAAGTTAACGTTGGCGGTCTTCGGCAACTTTATCACGTGTTGTTAACTGGATATTTTTCTTCTCATAGAAATTACATAATAATTGTAATTTTTTAATTAAAGATGATTATCAATTTTAACAATAACCATCAGATTCTATAAGTTTTTCTGATTAATTTGGTGTAAATTTTATTTCTCTAGGACCACTGTGTGCTAAAATATGTCACAATTTCAATATAGAAAAATAAAGGTCTTTTGACCTAAGAAAACTTGAACTTTCATTTCGAAGAGGTCAATTACATTTATACAAGTGAAAAAGGAATATCTCTAGACCATTTCTGGTCTATGAATCAAACTGACATGTGCAGGCAGCCTGGTCAGCGAAGAGGGGGAAGGAAAACTTTAAATGTGACATTTCACCAGTTTCAAAGCCTATTTTTCTCAGGTGACTTGAAATGTTTATAATTATTAAAATATTACTTTGAACAATATAAAATTTAATCAAAATGTAGATCTATATCTTTAGTATAATTAAGGGAAGTTTGAGATTTCAAAACTTTGTCAAAAGAGAGAAAATCGAATGCCGGTTATTTGTATCAATTTTAATTTAAGAATTTTTTGGGAGCAAGAGGTATTGTGTATATATATCTATTTATATATATAATATATATATATCGAAATATATATTATTTTTGGCTGAAAATTGGTATAATAATAGTTTGGGACATGAATAAGAAATATCCGGTGTAAAATTTATATATATATATATAGTAATATAAATATATATATATATATATTATATATATATATATATATATATATATATATTATATATATATATATATATATATATATATATATTTTTTATATATATATATATATATATTACTATAAACTATATATAATTATAAATATATATATATATACTATATATATTATATATATATAATATATATATATATAATATATATATACTAATATATATATATATTATATACTATATATATATATATATGTTGAAGAGGAAATTTGCATATTTTTTATTAAAATTTGGCACAATAGTAGTTTGGGACATGAATAAGAAGAATATGCATGTAGAAATCAACAAAAATGGGATGGGGGGGCTCCAGCCCCTAACCCCAATTTTTAGGCCGTACAGGATAACCCAGAGGGTCCCAAACTTGGGGAAGTTTTACGTAGTATTATTAGAATAATTAATATTTAAATTTCAAGGGCGTAGCCCAATTATAAGGGGGTACTTTACTCTTATGAGCCTTTAATGGAGTTCGGTATTGTGGCTACAGGATTTTTCGGTCTCAAAAATGGTACGTCTTACAAGGCAATTTTCTATTAATAAATTTTAATTTTTATATGAAAATGATTATTAAGATTATTATGGTATATTATTTTAACATATAATTAATAAGAAATAAGTATGGTCAATGCAACCTTCATTGCTTACACGAAAGTTGGTGACAACCGCTCCGAATACCAATCATTTGCACCTTTTATAAAATACTGGCCACAAAGTGGCAGATGAGTAATATAAAAAATACGACAACTATATATATATATATATTATAATATATTATATATATATATATACTAATATATAATAATATATATATATATATATATAATATATATATAATATAAATAAATAATACGTATATATATATATATATATATATATATATATATATGCGCACTAGCACATAAAATTTTCTATGTTTAATTTCAGCATTTATGTTTTAAAACCAAAAGCACATGTTGTGCTTGAAGGGTTAAAACCCTATGGAGTTGGAGGTAAAAAGTGTTATTTTATTAAGTTAAATTATTATTAAATTAAATTATTTGATAACTGAAGTAACTATTGATAATTGAAATAATTAGCGATCAAGATAATTGATTCCTAATCATAATGTTTAATGCATGTTGTTAAAATGGATTATTTGCATAAATTAAAATATAATTGCATATAATTAATTTATTGATTGTACTAATTAATTAATTAATTAAGAATATAGATGTATGTTTAACTGAGTTCTGAGATATTTTAATTTATATAATTCTTAATGAGTAAATTGGTGATTAATATATTCATTTATAATTAATGTTCATTGAAGAAGCAAATATACTTTATTATATACTTTCGATAATATTGCATTATCAATCGTATAGGATAATATATATTTGATTAATGATTTTGTAAACATATTAATTAAATTTTGTCAAAGGCTAGAAGTAATTAACTAATATCATTTGTTTTCATTAATAGCGATTATTCCATTTTATGTATCCATCATTTATGAAGGTTATGAAGGCATTATTTGGATTAGTGTTTTTATCTTCTATCCAACAGGTTGTTTGTTTTGTTTTGTTGTGTTGTGTTCAGTTTTGTTTGCCGTAGTATTTTGTTGTAGGATGTTTGTTTGTCACGTGCAATTTTATGCATTTTGATTAACCCGAGACCTAACAGTCTCCTTGCAATAAAAGGTGAAACCGTGTCAAGAGTTTTGCTTCCAATCCTTGAAAAGTAGTGATCAACCAAAAAAAAACACTATATATATATATATATATATATATATATATATATATATATTATATACTATATATATATATTATATATATTAAAAATTAAATTTTTATAAATATATATTAATATATTATATATATACCATATATATAATATATATATATAATATATAATATACTATATATATATATTATATATATATATATATATATTAATATATATATATATATTAGAGGTGTAGCGGATATCTGCATCCGCATCCGCATCCGCATCCGCATATGCGGATATTCGCATCATTTTTCTCTATCCGCATCAGCACTCGCATCCGCATGAATTTTTTTGCGGATAGCGGATAGTATTCATTTATGAATTATGAGAACTATTTCCTCAATTTCTGTAACGCAAGATGTTCAGACTCGTTGGAATAGTATATTTATACATGCTTGAGAGGATGGGAGAAATAAATGAAGCTGTCTTCCCTTACGTTTCGAACAACACAAAGGCGAAGGCCTGATAGGTGATGATAATATTACTCTTTCTTAAACCTTTTGGAGAGGTTACTAATGCTATTAGCTCAGAAAATTCTTGTTTTTCAGACGGGATTCCTCTAGTTGCAACGGTGCAAATTTTTTTTTTTTTTTTTTTTTTTTTTTTTTTTTTTTTTTTTTTTTTTTTTTTTTTTTTTTTTTTAAGCTCAAACCTCACGGGCATAGCCCTATTCTAGGAGGGAGACTTCTTCAGGTAATTTCTACCTAGGATAAACACTAGGGATCGAGCCCTGGCCCTTGCCATGTGATTCTGTCGCTCTAGCGATTGAGCCACGGTAGCTGTGCTAAATACTGCTATTAAAAGTATGGGACTTTCAAAGATGACAGAAACACTCATGCTGGAGATAGATAATAGATTTCAAATTCTGCAAAACGATTACCCATGTAATCCTGGATACAAAACCAAATTTCTTGAACCACGGTTTTCACAGAGGGTTAAAATTTATTTAGCATGAATATGTGACGGAGTGTTGCTAAAGGCAGAAATATCACCAGCCAATAGAATGAAAAATATTACAGAAACAGACACACAACTAAAATCTGTTAACGAAACCATTGTTGAATCCATGAACGTTCTTTTGGCTTCTAGCAGCGATGAAGAGTCTTGTTCAGAGGTGTCAAAAGACACTGTCATTGATCGAAGATTATCAAAAGCGAAAACGCTTGGACTCAGATAAAGATCTATTGGTTTAATGTAGTGATAATTGTAAAAGCTTCCCCATCTTGCAGAACTCGCCATGAAATACTTAGCATGCCCTTCAACAAGTGTAGCTAGTGAGTGTCTTTTCAGCGGTGCAGATCTCATTTACGAAGAAATGGAAGCAAACTCTCACTTGAAGGGCTCAGAAGATTTAGTTTTGAAGCATAAATATGAGAATTATATTATATATATATATATATAATATATATATATATATATATATTTATATATAATATATATATATATATATATATATATATATATATAATATATATAATATATATATATATATATATATTATAATAATATATTATATATATATATATATATATATATATATATATATATATATATATATATTGTCAAGTCATTTTCTTCACCTTGCCTGAGGGCCATAATGCCGCATTTTTGAGATCCGCAAGTCTATTTATTTAATTTTGGGAAAACTATTTAGCTTTAGCTTTGATTTCGCTATTATTTATTTAAAGTTAGAATATTTCATTAGATCAAATTTTATTATTTTAAAAAGAATATTTATTTTGACGATGGTGAATATAAATTTTTATTAGCTTGTAAGATGATAATGAATATAATTAACTTTAGACTTATCAAGTTGAGGATTGATATTATTATTTTCGTTAATTTCTATATATAAGATACTGCCAAATAATATAAAAAGGCAGAGTGATTATTATAAGGTCTTTTTGCGTTTCGTACTATCGTTCTTGAAACTTGTGATTGTTTTATCTTTTAATTATTACTTGTGAGTAAAACTCCTGCTTTTATCTTGAATTGTTTGCTATCATGCACAGCGACCTGATTATTGGAAAATATTCTCATTGGAACTTGAGTCTAGTATTCAGCAAAGTTATAAAGGATTTAATGTAGTTCAAAACCCCTAGACAACAGAAACTATTTATTGATACTGAACCCAGCCGGTGTCTCAATCGATAAAATATCTCGAACACGTTTTTGGGTGCCATTGCAGAGAAGGAATATCAACTTAAACATATTGCTTCATCCCACTTGTTTGGATCAGATACTCACCTCTCTTTTTAATTCTCACGTCTCTTCATTTTGTCAACATTAACAATGGACTTAAAAATCCTGGTGCCAGATGGCTAAAGAATTAGGCCTAATGCAAAGAGTCTCTCGAATTAATCAAAGAAAGAGAGAAAGGCCTACAAAGAAGAGAAGATTGCTGAATTAAAGAGGAAGCGGAAAGGAATGCTCAACTTAAGAAAGATAGGAACTGAAAGGAATGCTCAACTCAAGAAAGAGGAAGCTGAAAGGAATGCTCAACTCAGGAAAGAGGAAGCAGAAAGAGCTGAAAGGAATGCCCAACTCCAGAAAGAATAAGACGACAGGAAAGCTGAAGAAGCCGAACGCACACTAACTTTAGATTGGAAAAAATACGACTGTCCAATCAGTCTCTCCATCGTCCGTCCATTTAAGCAAATGTATCCCCATCGACCAATGTTAAGGTCCCGAATTTGGCCCGTTCGTCGAATCGAGGGACGAAATGGACGGCGTACATCTCAACGTTTTGAGAGCTTGCGACATCTTCAAATTGGGATCGCAGTTTTTGGCCTCTTTATTTAAGTGCGCTATCTAACTGACATGCTTTGTTCGGTTTATAGCAATTGCCTACCAACTTAGCAATGTTTTTTTCCAGCTTAAAGGAAGCCCTCCTTATTCAATTCAATATGAACGAAGATAGTTATAGGGCTAAGTTCAAGGAAGCCAAGGCCCAAAACAGATTTTGGGCCCATTACAATACTGGAAATCCGAATTAAATCGTATCTGTTCAAGGTGGGTGTTGAACTCTCAAGTTTCCCAGCCAAGACTTTCAAGGTTTAACCGATCTTATGGTAGTTGATCAATTTCTCACCTGTTGCCAAAAGACTTGCTGTTCATCTAAGAGAGGTAGGACTCTCTAGTTTAACCAACATCGCTTCTCGGCTGATAGATTTCTTCAAGCAAGGAGTAAGAACCTTTGTTCAAAAGGAAGACTTGAACCCTTATGTGACATCTGACAATAACCGAGGATATACAAAAGTCATATTAACTCAACCCCAACACACAAAGTTTGTGGAGAATATGCCACAAAGGCCGCGCCAGATTCAAAACGCTTGTTATTATGCCCAAAATGGAAATAACAGATTTTAGAAAGATTATAGTGCTTACTAATGTTTACAAGCCGCGAACTAAACAAAAAGCGGAGAGAAGATTGGCACGCCACAAAGAAAAGAGATACACAATGCTGCCGTTACAATTGATAATTCCATTAAAAAGGGGATTTTGCAGCGGCATGTCCAAATTGTGGAAGACGATGAGTGTTTTGACGTGAGCAAAATGGTAAAGGACGGCATGTTGCACGTCAATGGAAAATCGATCCCCGTTATATCCATGTCATGTCAGGATGATTTAAGTGTCAGACATTCCCTCATGCCCGTAACGAATGGTTCAATAAATGGCGTTGATGTATCAGTACTTCGTGATACAGGGTGTAGTGGCGTAATTGCAAGAAAGAAGTTTCGTGAAAACCCATCAATTCACAGGCAAGATCAGAAAAATGCTTCTGATTGATAACACCCTTAGGACGCCCCTGAAGCAAGAATTTGGATTCGCACTTCTCGTTTTTATACGGGGTTACGTCAAAGCTTACTGTCTGAACGAATGCGTTATATGATTTCAACATTGGGAATATCCCCCAAGGCGCGCCTAGGTTCCGGAGACAAATAGGGTTCCGGAACATTATGATAAAAGTAATACCGACAAGGAACATCCATTGTCCGAAGTTACGTTGGAAGCAGGAAATGCTACCCGAAAATAAAATGATAAATTAATAATCATCCTAAAAGACACAACCTTGGTCACGAATGTTATTTATGAAGCTGAAAATGCTATTGAAAAAAAAAAATAATGATAAAAATTAATACCGACGTGGACCACAACCATTGTCGAAGTTAATCATGAAGGCGAAATGCTATTGAAAAAAATAATGATAAAATTAATACCGACGTGGACACAACCATTGTCGAAGTTGTTTATGAAGCTGAAAATGCTATTAAAAAAAATAATGATAAAATTGATGTCGGCAAAGACACATCCGTCGCCGAAATAACTCATAAAACTGAAACTGCTACAAAAGATAGTAAAACAGTGGAAAATTTGAATGGAAATCTCCCATTCCAAAATCAAGAAAACTTCTCAAATTCCAGCTGTTTTGAGGGCAGTGTTAATAAGACAATAAAGTCTGAGGTGACACCGGTGATGCCTGAGGGGGTTAATAGCAGATTAGAGGGAAGAGTGTTCCAGTTAACACCAGTGGAAGGAGAATATGAAAGGAAGTCGAAAGAAGAGAAAAAGTCTCAAACTGAGGTGCCATCTGAAGATCAGTTGACCACTCCTTTGGAAAGTATTCAATCTGAAAAGGATGATGCAAATGAAGTAGTACGCAGCAGCAGCAGCAGCAGCAGAAACAGCAGCAGCAGCAGCAGCAGCAGCAGCAGCAGCAGCAGCAGTAGCAGTAGCAACAACAACAACAACAACAACAACAACAACAACAACAATAACAACCTTTTCGGCTAAAGGAATATCTCAAGGACTTCGTTCAAATAGTTAGAACCAAAGACCCCGAGTCTGCAGAGCTCACATTTACTTCACCCAACAGGCAAGGACATGCAGGCCATGGCTCAAGTGGCCGAATAAATCTAACGTTCATTTGCAACCCTCTTCTCGTCCCTCCTCTAAAGCTTCTTCTTCTGTCCCAACGAAGAACTAGAAGATCGAGCTGATTGGTGAGCTATAATCAGTTCTACACTAACTATCAACATCACATTATTCCGCTCAGATACACTTTTCTTATTGGACGCCGACGCCTCCGTCTTGGGCCTATCTTCTTCAACGGTAACCAACATGTCCCTATTTGAAACTAATGTCAATGGTTTTCTGCCAATGGGTCACCTATCAAGTATCATGGTGAAATAGCAACATATATATAACGATCAAGGAGCTTCGTCGAGAATTTAATTGGACTTTCATAGATGCTGATATCGCAATGCCAATATTGGGTATGTATTTTCTACATCACTACAACTTAATGATCGATTGTGGGAAGAGAAATCGGCAAGTCACAAATACATCTCTTCCAGCACCTTTTCAAGTCTCTTCCGCAGAAGTCCCTTCCTTACAAATCAACGCTAACATTGAAGACTCTAACATCTCATCTTTGCTCCAGGAGTTTCCTTTGTTAACTTTACCATTATCTGACGAACATTAAATTTTATCCACAAGAACCTATTCACTACAGAGAGACTAGAGGTTTTCCTCCAGTGTTTGCAAGACCTCGCTGTCTTCCCGAAGATAAACAAAAAGCAGCAAAAGCAGAATTTGACACTCTTTTGAAGAATGGAATCATCAGACCTTCCAAGTCTTCTTGGGCTTCTCCGCTCCATCTGGTGCCAAAGAAAACCCCTGGAACTGGAGGCCTTTTGGTAATTACATATCTTTGAATGACATTACTAAAATGGATGGATATCCACTTTCTCACATTAAAGGTCTCTCACAACGTCTACATGGATCAGTTATCTTCAACAAAATAGACCTTCAGAGGGATACCATCAAATTCCAATACAACCGGAGGACATCGAAAAGACGGCCATTACAAATCCTTTCGTTCTGTTTGAATAACTTTTTTGCCGTTTGGTTTTAAAAATGCTGGCCCTACATTTCAACGCATAATGAACTCCAGTTTTTGATATCTTCCATTAATTTACGTCTACCTATATGACTTGGTAATTTTTTCGTCAACTCCAGAACTGCACGAAAAACATCTCTTGGCAGTTTTCAAGCTTCTTAAGGAAAATGTTTTCAAAATCTCCTTAGAAAAATGTGAATTTTTCAAGTCATCTCTCAACTATTAGGGATATCATATATCTTCAGATGGACTTTCTCCTCCTTCAGAAAAAACGTCCGAAATTTCCAAGTACCCTCTTCCTCGAGATTCAGCAGCTCTTAGAAGGTTCTTGGGAATGATATGATACTATCACCGTTTCATTCCATGTTTAATAAAAATTGTCTTTCCCCTATCAAAAAAAGCAAAGCACCATCCAAAATATAAGTCCTTTACGTGGACCACGGAAGATGAAGAATCCTTCATTGAAATCAAGAATCAATTATAAAAGGCAACAATTCTTCCTTTTTCTTTGCCGGATGTTACCCATCTTCAACTTGTCACAGATAGCAGCCAGACTTCTATAGGAGCAACCTTTCATCAGATGGCTGATGGGCAGCCAGTACCTATAGATTTCTTCGGCAAAAGCTATCAGAACAGAAACGAAAATACTCAACTTTCGACCGTGAACTTTTGCAGCCTACTTTTATGTTCTCATTTCAAGCATATGTTAGAAGGAAGGAATGTCATACTGTGCAGAGATCACCAACCTCTCGTCTCAGATCGCTACAGTAGAAATTAAGCAAATAGTGATAGTCAACAGCGTCCTCTTTCTGTCTTAGCAGAATATGCATCTTCAATGACTTATCTTAGGGGTGTAGATAACATTGTGGCAGATGATTTTTCAAGGATATCCTCGGTAACAGTGGATGCCTTCGACTTACCTAATATCGCTCAGCTTCAATCAATGAATGAAGAAACTATCACTTTTCTACAGCGTTTTCATTCTTACGCTCTACAAGTCAATCTTCAAGCATGGTGTGATACTTTATCAGCTTTTCCTCGACCATTTTTGCAAAAACCTTGTCATGAAAAGATCTTCAACAATTTTCATCGGATGTCTCATCCTGGAGTTAAGGCTTCTCTGCGTCTTATCAAGGCTAGATTTTTCTAGCCTAACATGGATCGTGATATCAGAATTTTGATTTCCTCTTGTCAGCAGTGCCAACTTTCGAAGATTCAAGATTATATTAAACCACCTATTGCTCCCATGGCAATCCCATCACAACGTTTTGAAACTGTAAATATCGACATCGTGGGATCATTATCTCCATCCTCCTTGACCGATACTTCAACTCCAGTCCTCAGATATCTACTCATGTGCATTGACAAGAACACTAAGGGGACAGAAGGAATTCTTCTAGTGAATACGACTTCAAAATCTATCGCGTTTGCCCTCATGCAGTGGATATCAAGATTTGGGATTCCTCTCTATGTAATTTCGGATAGAGAACCACAATTTGAAGGTGAATTCTTCACCGAGTTATCACACTTGATTGGATTTCACAGGTTCCGGACAACGATTTACCACCCTTCAGCAAATGTCCAAATCGAAAGGTTTCATCAATCACTGAAGAGTGCTATCACGACGCGAAAAGAAAACTGCTTACTATCTCTTCCAGTCATCATGCTAAGTCTTCGCTGCATTCTTGATGACTCCGGATTTTCTCCTTTTCAATCAGTAACCGGAAAATGCCTCTATGTCATTTTTAACTTCTTCAAGCACCTAAAAATAGCGATTCTTGCAACGATCTCAGGATAAACCTTATGGCTCACATGAAACAATTGGATTTTCGACAGCTACAACCTCTCATCCCTCCAGTTCTTTATCATACGCTCCTGCCAAACTTCAAACCTGTACCAACGATTTCTTCGTATCGATCACATTCGGAAGAGTTGGGAAGCACCTTAATTTGGCCTTCACAAGGTTCTTCAAAGGATGGAACGCTGCTGCAGGATACAATTTCCTGATGGACGGACGGATGTCGTTTAGATCAGTCGCTTGAAGCCTACCGTATTCCCTTCGCCTTCACAGACGATTCTTTTCCAGGCTGGTAATTCAGCCTCCCAGATGGTTTTTACAGGCTGGTAATTCGCGCCTTCGTGAATGGTTCCTCAATCGGATGATGATTCGCCGAATCAAACGGTCACGTCATCTACTGACCAACAGGAACCAACATTAGTGTCTCGACGTAATCCAGTTAGAAAAGTGCGCTTTTATTAGTGCATTTATTTAAAAAGTAAATTTGGCAAAAAGAGCATCTCCGTTTTGAATTTAATAATAATAATAATAGTTTTCAAAGCGATTCATCTATTCAAATACTATTTAATGATTTTAACAGGTTATGTTGACAACAGCCGATAAGTTAATACTTTGTTATGTAGCATTTTTTCTTAATTCAATATGTTAATTAGGATGGGATATGATAAATATTACTTTGTTACGGTTAAATTAATATTAATATGTTATAGATGTGATGAAAATGGGAGATATGTTAAGTTTTATAGGTAATGTTCACTACTTTACTTTACCGTTGAAAAGCAGAGGTTTTTGTTAAAGAATGCACTTTATTCGTACGTAAAGTATGTTAGATATGTTATGGCGCTTTATATTCTTAGTTCAAGTTATGTTAATTTTAATGATGTCAAAACATTGATATGCTAGCGATTATTTGTTGATCAGGATGATAGATAGCTTAGGATATAATACATTTCTGCTGGGTTTTGTTAAATATTGTAATGTTAATGTTTAATTAACATTGCTGCGATATAGGTATGATAAGAGAGTAAGGCCAGGTTGACTTTTGCTTAGTGATGTTTGCTTGTTTACCTTAGACATGTAGGGAACTTTGTTAATTGTAATAGTTTATTTGTAAACAAGGTATGTTAGGTATGTTATGTTCTTAGTTTAGGAGATATTATATTAGTTTTACAGATGTGAAAATTTTATTATGTCGGCAATTATTCATTGATCAGTATGATAGTTAGATTATGATAAATTTTTGATGGTTTGCTAAATATTACTATGTTAATGTAAAAATATTATTATGTTATAGATGTGATAGAAAGTGGGGAAGATTAAATTTTGTAGGTAATGTTAGCTACATTACTGTTGTAAAGCTCTTAATTTAGCTAATGTTAGCAGTTTATTCGTTCGTAAGAAATCTTAAGTTTGTTGTTGCACATTAACTTCTTAATTTAAGTGATAATATTAGTTTTACGGATGTTAAACTTTATGTTAGCATTCGTTCCTTGGTCAATGGCATAGTTAGATCAGGTTATTATAAGTTTTTTTTAAGTTTTGTTAAAAATTACTATGATGATATAAAATTAACACTGATATGTTAGATATATGTTGGAAAAGTGGAATTAGCTTAAAATTTGTTAGCTTTATTGATGTGAAAACTTTATAATAAATGTTTGTAAGGTTTTGCTAGTTTATGACAATAGTTTTTTAAATTTTTTGTTACATATTGCTTTGTCAATGTAAAATTAGCATTGATATGTTAGAGCTGTGATAGAAAAGTAGGGATAGGTTAAGTTTTGTAAGGTAATGTTAGCTACTTTACCGATATTAAGCAGTGAATTTTGTTTATGTTAGTAGTTTATTCGTATGTAAGGCATGTTAGGTATGTTAGGTTCTTACTTCAGGTTATGCTATGTTAACTTTATTGACGTTTAAACTTTGTTATGCTAGCATTTATTCATCGATCTGTATGACAGTTAGGTTAGGTTATGATAAATTTTTAAGTTTTGTTAAATACTACTATATTAAAGATACATTCATTTGTAGTAAAATTTAAAAATTTACTTTTTCATTCTCATTTATTTTAAATATTTAAAAGGTATATCATTGAAAATCTTAAATAAAATGCAAAAGAATCACTAATGAACATAATATAGTTATCATTATTACATATTAATAATTTTTAAAAATATCTCAAATTGTCGAAAATAGCAGCTAAAATTTAAAAAAAAATTAAATAAAATCCATTTGCAGCTGGGTAATTTTTTTTAGCTGGACTTTTTTTTGGGGGGAGCAGGATTTTTTGGTGTTTTTTTTAATGTCAACCCTGGATTGATTGGAAGTAGGGTTGGTGTAGCAATGGAATTTTCTGCACTGCACCAGAGTGAGCGCACCACTAACCGCACTAAAAGTAATTTTATTTTATCCTCACCGCACCTCTGTTTGAATCCTCACTGCAATGTGACACTGGAGTTGTGTGTCATACTACCCCACACCGCAAAAAAAATGAGGCACCTATACCGCACCACACCACACCGCACCGCACCGCACCGCACCGCACCGCACCGCCACCGCACCGCACCGCACTGCATTTGTTGCATCGGCCAACCCTAATTGGAAGTATGAATGAGTGTTAAAGATGGGTGATATCACCTGATGACATTAGTGTTCTGCTATTTTTTCTTGTCGTCAGTTTTATTACCAATTATTGTCTTTCTTTTCCACGTATATTCTCCCATTATCCATTTTGAATGATTTTCAACAGTATTTGTTGATATTATGCCTTCCATTTACTTTTGGATTTACGATTTTTTTTTAGGAATTTACAATTATTCTTTAGGAGTATATTTTGACCATGTATTACCTAATTTTTATAAATTTGGTGATTGCTTACTTTTAACTGTATTGGATTTTACATTAAAGGTATGTTATTTTTATACTTTTCTTTAAATTATTTTAAAAGTTTTAACGTATATATATATATATATATATATATATATAAAAATATATATATATATATAAAAATATATATATATATATATATATATATATATTATATATATATATATATATATATATATATATATATATATATATATATATATATCAGAAATTAAGTTAGAAAGACATTTAATATTATTTATAAAACCCTTTCTATTTAAAATAAATAATGATATTTCCTAAAGAACACTACCCTACATTTTTGTTTCGTAAGAATACATATACAATATTACTTATTTTCCTGAATGCTTTGTCTTAAATATTCAAAAGTAAAAAGGGATAATCTCTATCGCCTTGTTGGTATGCTATACAGTTAAGACATCTAATTAAATATAGTTAAAAAAATTCGTAATATTTGTCTTTAGTTCATTTATGTTCTTAATGTAATTATACCTATTTACTATTTGTGTTTTACATTAACTATTTTGTCTTTGCCTATGCACTTCGGCATTTCCTTCCTGTTGTAAACTTGTCCCAAGAAGTTAGTTAGTAAGCCTGTCCTAAGAAGTTCTACCCTCTAATAATAATCATTTCTCTTTAATTTAACCTCTGCTCTTTCCAAGTTTTCTAATCTATCCGTAACAAAAAGATTTTGATTGTCTGACTCAAAACTTTCTCCTTTCAGTATCTATCCTTCTCTTGATTTCCCTTCATTTTGTTTTACAGTTCAGCAGTTGTAAACGGATATCGATCGTCATCCTTTAAATCTATCAATGCTGGTGTTCTTCAGGGTTCTGTTTTTATTCATATGTCTACTTGACAATCTTCCACACAACTACGTTATCATCTTTGAACATTCAAGCTCAAATTTTTTCACGAATTCTTAATATTCATGATATCCCCTTTTATCGTTGTCATTCTTGGAAGTACTATATTTTTTCTCACTAAGTAATAAGTAAGCTTTTTAGAGGTTACAATATATGGATTTATGAAGTGTTTTCAGAATTTCTTGACACCAGCCGTATTGTTTGCTCCCAATAGTCTCGTTGTATATAGTATGCATCACATATCTGTTGTGGTTCCAATCACACCTCTCTTCTTGAAAGTTTGGAGTTGAATATTTTTTTACTTATCATGTCAGTTATCCAACTCTCACTCACTTTTTCCAGTCTCTTGTGATTGACCTGTTGTATTACTCCCCTTATATTATTAACACCATTACAGCAAACACATTTCTTCCGAACTCTTTAATTGAAAATCTCTTCCTTTGAGGAGACCTCGTGCTACTCCTTCATTATACTCTACAAGGTCGTAGTCAAATGAGTTAATAGATAATTTTGTCAAATATGAGTGGACTTGAGTAATACTCCATTTATGTTAAGAACATTTCAAGGATAGTATTTTCAAATTTTAATAAGTGATGTGGTTGTGCCATGTGTTCTTAAAGCACGTACGTGAGTGATTTATTGTTTATTGATTAAAATAATATTGTAAATTTTAATATTTTTATTTGTGTCGTTAATAATTAATTTACACATCCTAAAAAGCATACACCAACTCCAATCATTTTTAAAATTACCTCTACTCACTTTCTTACACTCTCATGCGAGATTGGGAATTATACTCACCCATATATTTTTTTGCTATAAGCTTCTGAATATTATACAATTGTTAGGTTAGTTTTATAATTTCAAAAGTTAGTAAAATTATTATTATGAAACAAATATGTTGAATCATATAATCAATGAAATTATATTAACTCTAAATATTATCAAGAATTTAAGAGCTTACATTATATATAGTAATGATATAGGGCTCAAACTTGCGATTTAAATCACTTGTCTTATAAAAGGAATGAGTTTTACTTATTAAAATAGATTACAACTCGTATAATATAGACGACTATATTCAGAGAGAGTATGAAGCATATTCTCTTTGCTGAGCATAATTCATGCTGCAGTTGGTTCATACGTAGTAGTTTATATTATGCATTTTTAATAATTGTCCTCTAATCTAAGTTAACGAGCGTCAAATTAGTATATCTTTGGTGGGGTACCTCATTATGGGTTATTAAATTCTTCTGATTATCAAAGGTTCATGGTTTATATGACATTTATCAAAACTTCCCTTTTAATAATATCACTCAGCTTTTAATCATGTTGGACCATCTACAAAACCTGTTTGTAGCATGTCATGGCTCTGCCAATTACATTGTTAATGATGCCAGAAAGAGAAATCTGAAAATCATTGAGTTATTCTATATCATCAATACATGTGTGTATAAAAGTTAAAATAAGTATTGTAACACAAATCTGGATCATGATTACATATATATTAAACGAACGAAACGCCTATTGTGAAATTCTTCTTCTTTCATTGGATGATATATTTATAATAATAATTTAATTTGAAATTAATTCTGAATTGTATTGATTTGTTAAAATTCCATGAACTGAAGTTACAAAAAATAAAAAAAAAAAATGTCTTACAGTGGGAGTTGAATTTATTCTGCATTTGTGTGAAAGTCCAATCAATATTCTCATTTTTAAGCGGGTCCAATTTTTTGAAATTGTAATGGTTAAATAAATTTTATCGCTGGTATTTGCAAAAGAGTGGGTTTAACGGCTTAGTTACTCTGCTTAATAACCAATAACATTTGATTAACAATGTAATTTAGATTGTATCAGCAGGTACTATGAGGTTGTTGCTTCCATATTTCTATGGCAAGATTTTCACTAACATTTTAGGTCAAGTGGCTATGCAGACACTTTGTATTTGAGAATATATGATCGTATTTTTCAAATTTATTAAAAGTTTCATATATTTTCGCGATCATACAAAGAGTAATATACTGATTCAAATTAAATTACTTTCCCACACTCTTATCCATTGAGCAGATAAGTATAAAATATAATTTAAGTGCAATTTAAATGGTTAATTTAAAGAATAATAAGTTAGGGGTAATATTTTTAATTTATTAAAGGCAGTTTTAACATAAAGTTACAGTTTTATAATTTTGATCTTAATATACCTTATTTGCATGCAAAAGCCACATAGGCATCGGACGCATATAAGTTTTCATTCCATCTCCGACTTCTAGTAGCGTTTCTTTACATGGGGTTCACCATTCTCAAATTTATTACTTATTTTGATCGAAACAAGTTGAAGTTTATTCTATTCAATAAAGTAACTTACATTCCTTTACTCATATTATTTCATTTCTTTAACCTATATCTAAAAAACAATTATGTATTAAAATACGGATTTTATTACTACAATCGATTATTTCAAATAAAAAACTATCATAAAAGGAATTATTATAACAACTTAAATTATATTTGGTTACTTTATTTATCTAATGTTACGTTTTATTATCTTGATTGTAAAGAAGGTGAGATTTAAAATCTGTAAAATTTAAAGATTATTTTACAGTGGAGACTCAAACCCTGGAGTTAATAGATTAGTAAAATGAATGAATTCTTATATGCGACTATGCTACTTTAACGTCTCTATTATTGATAACGTGTGGCAAAATAATTCGTGTGTGTACGTGTATGTTATTTACTACTAAAGCTTCCATGATTGTAAACTTTTCTCTCCATATTTATTTAACATATACAAAAGAGCGTGTGCTGATCCCAATCAACATTTTATAGAAAAGAGTCCTTTAAAAAATAGGGAGAGGTAAGATATAATTCAACGAAGCAGGATAATAAATAGTGGATCTCTCTGCTAAATATAGTTTTTTATCGGAGAAAGTAAATATAGGATATGTAAATTTGAGCCATTTTATCATGCCCTTAGGTTAGGTCACTACGATCGATTTAACATAATAACTTTTAGGATTAACAGGTTAAGATTGTATCATTACTACATCACTTAACCTCTTGATACGACAGATTTCTGTGATTCGCTCCTGCGCCATCAATAGGAGATTATTGATAAAAAATTCCTTATTTAAAATTCTGGAAAATTATTTTATTTTAACGATTGTGACCAAGAAACCACAAAGAAATATGGTAAGTGTAACACGCATACCAATCTTATCTACGAAATTGCTCTCAATAGGTGGTGTGCAGAGACGAGGACTCTTCCAAGAGAAGAATAGAATACAGCGATATAAACAGATGAATAGAGGGGAATTTTCACACAGAATAGATGTGGCTCGGAAATAAGGAGTCAAACAACGAATAACGAGAAAACGCTCTATACGAGACTACAAATGCTTCCACAACATCACAATATTCAGCACGCGAAGAGAAAGGCACCTCTTTGGGCTTCGAGGGCGACTCAGTGGTGGAGGAATGCTAGAGGTAATTCTATAATATATATAGTATATGGATAATTAATTAAGGCAGTATTAATATAAGTATTAATATTATTTTATATATATCAATATATAATTATATCACTAAATTATTTAATATATATATAGTTTATAATATATATTTTATTATTAGTTAATTATATAGAGCTTATTCAAAACTCATTTATATATAATATACTTTGTCATCCTTTATATTATTCAAGTTGATTAAGAATTCGAATTTGTGTTTAATCTGTATTAAATTGTGTATATATTTTTTTATTTAATGAATTTTGATCCGAGAGTTTCAAAGATATTGCACGTTAGTTTGGGAAAGGAGTATCGAGAAACATTGCCACACGCAGAACGTAGAAATAAAATCACATTGTTTATGTTCAATTATTTATATTCTTTTTGAGGATCTATTTTAATTATTATGGATAACAAACCGATTTTTATATATTAATAACATATTTTTCGCGGTAATTACTGTATTAATACACATTCAAGAGGTAAACTTCTTGTTTGAAAGTGTCTGATTCCTCCCCCTTTTTATGCAGGCAAAATATTATATATATAATTAGTATATTATATTATATATATATAATATATATTATAATATAACTATTATAGAAATTATATAATTATATAGTATAATATAATAAGAATAGATAGAAATTATAAATCAAAATATATTTTTTAGGCTATAAGTTTATTTTTTTTTATATATATAATTAGTATATTAATATATATATGTATATAATATTTATATATATATGAATATATATATTTATTACTTATAATAATATAATATATAATAAAGAATATATATTATATATTAATTAGAATATTAAATATATTAATATATATATATATATACTATATATAATTATATTATTTATATATATTTTATTATATTTATATATAAAGTAATATCTAATATATATATAATATAAGTATATATATATATATTAATTACTGTTGTGATGGAGGCCTCGACACAATGGAAAATCAACTAAAAATAATAACGTAATTTTTCGCAGATTCACTTTTGTGATGGATTTCTCTGATTTTGGGGAAAAAATTGATTTAAAGCTGTTCTATTGAATGAAGCCTACCACGTAGTGAAACATTATCATTTGATTTTTTACAAATAATCATCTAACAGGAGAAAATATGAAACGTACAAACATATATTTGACAACATTTTATTGTTTTTTAAAAGTCATAATTACTAATGGCGTCAGTAACCTGGGAATTAAACAAAAAAAACAATAAAAAATAAAATCCTGCTGGCATTTTTGTTACATTTTTTATCGTAATAAAACGTCCTAATTCAGAAGGCGAACGGAAAGTCTAACATACACGATTAGGGAAATTCCTTACGTTTGTTTTGTAAGCATTTCTTTACGAATTTTTGACTAAATTTGTTTAAAACCGACGATACGACTGAGATGTTTCTTACCATTCGTAGGCACAAATGAAAAAACGAGATCGGATAGAATCAATTTAAGAACAAAAGTAGATTAAAAAAATTTTTTGCAAATAAGTTCAATAACTGAAAGCCTAAAAATAATATAGATGCAAAATTGAACAGTCGTTATATTTTGGGTTCTTAAACTTAACGTGACCTTTATGGTCTAAAATTGACGTCATGAGTAGTATAATAATATTAATATATTTATACCTTATTATAATATATATAATTATATTATATTAAGTAGTATATATATCTATTATATATATTATATATAAAT
>JABUQX010011704.1:0-2500 GCA_015478945.1 Trachelipus rathkii | reverse complement strand
TGTCATGGATATTCCACCCCAGACCCGTAACTGAAACCTCAGCACCAAAGGCCCTGACATGTGCAATATTGCATGCTGCATACCTTTCATGCGCCCATCGATAACGAAGACACGACGATCGGAGGTAAACAGACAGAATCTACACTCGTTCGTGAAGAGGATATTAGCCCAATCGTCCATGGTCCAGTTGATGTGGGTACACCCAAATTCAAGTCGAGCTCTACGATGTGCTGTGGTCAGTGTAGGGCCTATAGCGATAGTTGTGTTCGGCAAGACACTGCCGCACAGTATCCTGACATATAAGGGTACCATGCACCTTTTTCCAGCTGAATTTGGAGGCGACGCGCTGTGATATTCCGTTCCCGAAGCGCCTGCAGCGGCAACAAACGGTCTTCCGCTCGCGTAGTTGCACGCCGCCTGCCTTGTTCCGGATGTCTTCTATGATCTTGGGTCGCGTTAAACCGTTGCAGTATCCTACCGATCGTTGTGTGTGCAACCCAGAAGCGTCTGCCGATGGCGCGATGGCTGTACCCCTCTCCTGCGAGTGTCGCTATCTGGACACATACATCACGTGAGACAGGTCGACGCATTCTCTCCATTGTTCTTGCGGTTACAAAGGAAAAATGCTGAACAACATTGGGCATGTAACCTACAACGTACCCTCCACACCTATGACGCATAGCGATGGTTGGTTTGTAATGTTCCTCCTTAGCACCGATATCACACCGTATTACAATCTCAGTACCACCCAAGCATCCTGTGTTGGTCCTACAATGGTCTTCACCGACGCACTCCGCACCAAAAATACGAACCCTATAGCCACCACATGGCAATGATCAACCGTAATCTTTATAAATCATGATTCCCTTTAATTTTGCGCCTAAAAGTGCCGTATATAATATATTATTATTTAGTAGTATAAATATTATATATATATAATAATAATATATAACCAAATATACACAGATGAATTTCCTTCATATTTATATCAACACAAATTTAGAGTTTTTTTATTACTATATATAAATAGATGTGGCTATCTAAAATCTTCAAAAATATATAAAAAACCTTGTTTTTGAACTATATATATAATAATATAATATATAGTAATATAATATATATATATAAATTTAATAATAAATATAAATATAAGGTATATAATATATAAATATATTATATAAAAAAGACATTAAAATAATAATATTTATATATTATATATATATATATATATATATATATAATGGCGTGTTTGTATCTTACAAAACATTGACAATATTTCATTATAAGGTGTTATGCTGTCTTCCTTCTGAGGGTTGTCCATCACGTTTCATTTGTGTTTGCCCTTGAAAGATTTAAAAATGAAATTTCAAAATGGTTAGTCGTGTTCAACTCTTATTGACTGGACTTGTATAGGTTGGATATTCAAATTATATATTCTTTTGCTACCTTGACCTCCAGAGTGTGTCCTCAAATTAGTTCCAACGCAATAAGATTCAATTATTTCTAAAAAAAGACAGAAGAATTGTTTAGTTACAGGTTGTAAGAGAATTTTTTTATATTAATTGGAAGAGTAGAGATTTTATCTTGTAATTATATTATTTTTTATCTGCATACTTTTTATATATATATATATATATATATATAATATATATATATATATATATATTATATATATATATATATATAATATATAATTATATATATATTATATAATTATATATTATTATATATATATATATATATACTACTAGGTACTTATATATATATAATAGGAGGATCATCTTGCCGACCAGGAGCCAAGCTGACCGAGGGCCCACAGGTCGTATTTAATTTTATTATTTTACTATTACCTTCACTCCACTCATTCATATATGTCCATCTAAATCTACCTTAGCTTACTTAACGTTCCTCTATCTACTTCTAGTAGGAACATATTAACTTTCCTCCTTCGGAAAACGGGTTTATGAGTGTCGAGAGAAATCCAGGACCCCCTAGATATAATTTGCACCTTGGCTCTGCCAACTACATGTTGGATTCGTATACGGATCGGTATCAAATGTGAAAGATGCGAAATGGGTACACCTGAAGCGCTGCTCCCTTATTTCGATTAACCCTCCCCGGAAATAGAGCACAAGGCTACACCTGCGCAAATAACCCCCCCCTCTATTATTCAAACCCCCCTCCCAAAACTAATACCCAACCACTCAACTCAAATATACTACATTCAATATCCAACTGGTCTAACAATAAATCCATAGAACTCAAATCATTTCCTGAAAAAGCGAACATTGAATGAACAGCAACAAGGTAAAATGGATCAATCATTAGCCCTGCGTTGGGGAGGGGTGCGGAGGAACCCCCGCCGACAGCCAATATTACAAAGACGGGGGAGACCGCTTCCCTCGGTGGGAAATAGTCCAATCCCTGTTTCCACGGAAGGAACCGAGAGACAAATACATACCCAGACTCCTTGGCATAAAAAGGGTGCGGAATCAAGTAA
>JABUQX010011703.1:12500-19871 GCA_015478945.1 Trachelipus rathkii | reverse complement strand
GTGGTAGAGGAGGTATAGATCAAATTTGGTAGGTGGTAGAGTATGCATAGATTAAATTTGGTAGGTGGTAGAAGGTGTATAAATCAAATTTGGTAAGTGAAGGTGGTAGACGATGTATAGCTATATAAAATTAGTAGGTGGTAAGGGTTGTGTAGATAAAATTTGATAGGTGGTAGATGATGTATATATCAAATTTTTTTCATTGAAGCAAATGAGTGAGAAAATGAATGGAAAAGGAAATAAGGAAAGAAGAGGAATGGAGAGATGGGTAATGCTGCATAAAATCCAAACGACTCACTAATAAAGATATTTACAAAGACAAGATTAATTCCCACTGGATTGTTTCATTTGCCATCAGGCAAATTTGATGCCCAAAAAATTGCAATATCATAAGAAAAGATGCCAGATTCACATGAGTATGGAAATTTTTCAGCATAGTCTTGAAAATTTAGCACCTTTTAGTATGATATTGATGTTTTTGTTTCAAACTAGCTCTTTAGAAAATAGAAGTAACAATGGGGAATTAATCTATTCCTATTAAATATATTTAGTAATGCGTCGTTTGGAGTGGTGAACAACATTGTCCATCTCTAGAAGAAAGGAAGGTGTTCCAAATCTTACATGCAGAGTGTTTGGAGTGTTTGAGAATATAAACAGAGCGATTAAGTCTAGCATCAATGAGGTGAACAAAGATATTATGAAACTGCATAGGAAAGAAAAGATACAGAAGTTTTTCTCAGAGGGGTAGGTATGGAACTAAAATGTCCAGAAGAGCAAGGGCAATATCTATTGTGAAAGCTAGAGCATTAGGAGAGTAACGTAACAATTCGAAAACTAGATGAATATTGAAATGAATTAGTGAAAGTGGGAAACTTTATAAAGATTAAAACAATAGACTCAATCATTCCCAAAATTTTATGAATGAAGACATCCCAAAAAATTAAAAGAGAAGTTGACCTGATACGAAAATTTCAGAAGGGTAGTAAAAAAAAATTTCCCTGATTTTCTTTTAGAGATTTTAAGAATTAGTTAAAAGAAAAATAATAATTCTCGTAAGGAAAACCGGAAAGCAACAAATAATTTGGTCCATTTGTCTTAAATAAATTTGTTCATCTTCTTATAACACAATATAATATAAAACAGCAAATCGATATTGTAAATGAGGTCGGGATTTACTCATCACAGGCAAATCATCCCAAACTATATTTTATTCCCCCACTCACACCGGCGCGCGCGCACGACGAGCGTCGTGTAGTACAGTACGCACAGCAGTGGAGACAAGCAGGAGAGCGGTATCACCAAAAGCTCGCGGCGCGCGGCGACCCGACTGCAATCGCGCGGCATTACGCGGGTAAACAATAGAGGCTGGGCAAGATCACCTAATCTCTCTTTATTCTGTGATCACTCTCCAATGCCCACAAGGGGAAACACACACACACTCACACACATATACAAAAGAAAAAAGATATCTTAAAGAGCAGTTAAAAAAAAGTTGCTTACTTTGAAGAGGGTGGCACAATACCACCCCTACCTCACTCACTACCTATAGCCGTACCATATATCTCTAAATAGTATATATAGCCTCACCTATAATAATATACAACCCTCACCTATATATATAAATATATATAATATATATATATAATATATATATATATAAATATATATATATATATACCCCCCTATATAATAGTAACCCCACACAGTGATGCCCCTTACTACCCTATATATATAGCTACCTACACCTCACACCGTATTATATCACCTGGAGGACACACCGTGTTCAGGTTACTATACCTTTACTACGTTTCTATATATAGATATAAATAAATATATAATAATAATTTATACTATATTATACCGCTCACTCACTATCCTATATATATATATATACTCACTACTCCTTTAAAATCACTCTCTCACTCTCCCTCACTCACTCACTCGCTCTTCCACACTACTATTAGTATATCTTCGACAACCCTGGTGACAACTGTTAAAATATAGTTATATATATATATATAAATATAGCTCACTCACAGCTACCTATATCACCTACTCACTCTCACTCACTATAGTATAACTACTCACTCACCTCACCTATATATTATATATATAATATACATATATATATATATACCACTATAATATATATAATACGCACCCACTCACTCTCCACCTATTAACCTCCTCACCCTCACACTCCACTCACTCACTATATAAATGATATATATATATACTTATACTCACTCCTATATGAACCTACCTCACTCACCCTTACCTCACTCTCACTCACCGTATATATAGTATATATGTAGCATTCGCATACTCGACATATACATACCCGTATACATATACCCTATATTATATATATATATATAGGATATATATCACTCACACACGTATACCTATATATATTATTACTCTCGAACTGAGGTACTGCGGGTTCTTCTAGCTGTCTGGCAACTGATAGTATCACTGCATAGTTGTACCTTGGTGAATTGACGATGTAGTATTCTTAACTGGTTACCCTACTCTCTATACTCACTCACCCTTATGCCGGTATT
The DNA here is from genome assembly GCA_015478945.1 of Trachelipus rathkii. Taxonomy (NCBI): domain Eukaryota; kingdom Metazoa; phylum Arthropoda; class Malacostraca; order Isopoda; family Trachelipodidae; genus Trachelipus; species Trachelipus rathkii. The sequence continues at coordinate 17,307 of JABUQX010011703.1, read as the reverse complement.
AATATAGTATAGCTCCCTCTCTCACCTCACTCACACTCACCTAGACCCCGCACCATATACCCCGCCTCCTCACTCACCTATTATCAGTATAGTACCACTATTTACTAGATATATAAAGCGTAATAACCTCACATACACCCACACTCACACACTATATATTACTACTATATTATTATATATTATAGTATCTCAAAAAACAAATATAGTATGTATAGTATACCTAATATATATATAACCCCTTATATAACATATATCCTATATATATATATATATATACCCCTATATTAGTATTACTCACCTCACTCCCCTAGTATAAACAGAACACCATCATGCACGATGAAGCCTGTAACTACCTAATATATATATATAAGTATATACCTACGCTAGTAGCCTTCAACCATAATATATTATTTCTAGTAGCAAAATGAAATCAAATATTTAACAAAAGTCAAAAAGGAAGGGTCATTAACTTTTTTTCAGCTTTTTTCATTTTTTTAAAAGAATTTTTAAAATCTTTTTTATTGTCTTCTTGCGCTGCACTGCACACACACGCTACACACTCATGCCCCCTATATACTATTTATATATATTATTATATACCTAATATATATGGTATATAATATATATACTATATATATTATATAATACCCCCATAGTCACCTACGTATATATTAGAGTATACCTCCGCCCTTATTTAACCGTTTGTCTCCGAATGCCTATATATATCTCAATATAACGCTTACTATATACGGTACTCTCACCTCCTAGTCATATATATATATATATATATAATATACCTCTACCTATAGAGACATATAGTATATATATTATGATATATATATACTACCACTCACACTAGCTCTCACTCATCACACGCCAAAAGATTAAGATGAAAGTTTTATTAAATCGTTGCCCACTCCACTGATAAAATTAATCTATTCTATATTTAAAAAAAAATAAATTGAAATTTTGACATTAAGTTTTTATTTATAAGACGTTATTTTTTTCCTGGTTGAAGCACGAGATATTCTTACTCAATATTCCTTCAGGGCTCTTTCGGTTTATGTACAAGTGGAGATTTTGCCAAACCACATAAGGGTATATACCTACTATATATATATAATAATATATATATATATATACTACTAACTACTATATATACTGACTCTCTCCACTCACTCACTCACCTATATATAAATATATAAGATATATTATAGTACGATTTTCATTATTACTCACTACCTCACCCTACATATATCTAACTATATATTATATATATAGTATTAATAATACTACCTATATTATATTAATAGCCCACCACAACGATCCAAATATAAATACATATACCCTATATATATTATTATATATATAGCAAATATAAGTATATATTATATGTTATATAGTATTGGTATATATTATTTTCTGACAATTGATGAATCACAATATCTCAGACCAGTTTTAGTGAGAGTTTTAAAAATATAACTTTCGCCTTAACAGATCACAAAACGAACTACAATTGATAGAATATTCCGACGATTCGTTACTTCTTACCTCATTTTCAGACGCTCATTTATAGTCCAATACTTTAATTTCTTCTAACGATTCCTCTCTCCTCCTGCTCTGAGTTTAAGACTTAAGAAGGCGTACGGTTCCCTGATGGTGCCTCTCTCGTGCGTTATTGAAAACTTGTGCGTTCGAGCTTGCTTTGCCATGCGTTAAACTATTTCGTTTCTGCTCTCACACAAATTTCTTCTTCTTGGTGAAAAATGTGAGCTCATTCAACCCGTGCGAAAAAAGACCTCTCACTATCGCCCTTATCCCCCTATAGCCCCTATCGCGTTACCACCAGTACCGCTGCTACCGCCCCTAGTCACCCGCTATTCCCCCCCCAATCCGGTCAAATCACCCTCATCGCCATATCGACTACTCTATTCTTTCAAAAGGTTTCGAATATATCTTCAACAGGAAGATTTGAGAACAACACAATTCTCCCTCTTACTCTCTGTCTCACACTCTCACACAACGTCCACTCACTCTATAACTTTTCTTCTGTTCTCTCTTTTCTCATCTGTTCCCTCTCTTTCGTCTACAATCTCTCTCTCTCCTTCTTTCGTTTCCTTATATACTCTTCGTCTCTTCTCTCTTCTTCTCTTTTCTCTTCTTTCTCTTCCTTTCTTTTTTTCTCTTCTTTCTCTTTCTTTCTGCTTCGTTTCTCTTCCCCTCTTGCTTTCCTCGTTCTTTGTTTTATGACTCTTAGTCCTTTGCCCTTTCTGGCATTTCGATGACCCTCCACACGCACACTCGCCGCGCATTGACACACGAAAGCATTCTCGAGTATAGTTTTGCCACACACACACAACAGATAAAAAACAAAAAAACCATGACTCTATATTCCCTTTCTCCTACTCGTGTGAACCCTCCTCACTCTCTGATTTCCTTTCGGGTCGGTGGCTATATGTTTAGACTGGCACACTCACTCACACTCACACACCACTCGGTGGTGTCCTAGTGTTCAGTCATATCTTAAACTCTCTTTCTACTTTTCATAAAACCCCTCTCACCATTTATCACTCACACTCAACACCTTATTATATATATATATACTATAACTAGACTATATAATTACCACTCACTCTCTCACTCACCTATACTAATTTACCTAAGCACTCTCTCTTTTTTATTTATTATCCTATTATTTCACTCCTATATATTTTTTTTATATTTTCTCTCTATCTCTCTCTCGTCTCTCTCTCTCTCTCTCTCTCTCTCTCCGTCCTTATCAATCGATCTTATAAAATATTATATAGTCACCTTATAGAGTACTTTCTACTATGAAATTACAGTAAAATTTACTGCGGTACAGTTTATTACAAACCCTATATATTATTATACCCTAATGATAATACCTATTCCTCTCACTCTACCTCATATATCTTCTATCTCTATATTTATATAATTAACATATACCTACTTTATATATATATAATAGCTCGCACATCTCACCACTCACTACTACTCACACCATTTTATTATGTTTATAGACGTTCTTTATGTATCTGTCTTATATGGTATATTTAATACTACCACTCACTGTCTCATATATCCCTTAAATAACCACCACTACTATTATAATAATATATATTTTTTATATAGATTTCTATTATTTTTTTTACATACCCTAGTATATAGCCACACCGATCTATAGAGATAAGAGAGACGAGACGGAGAGCAGAGAGAGAGAGCATCCGGAGAGAGAGAGAGACGAACCTGAGAGAGAGAGATTTATATGAGAGAAATAACTTAGAAAAGAGAGAGAGAGAGACCCGACATATTTTATATTTACTTAGGTAAGTATGCGTCGATGTGTATTGAGAGAGAGAGAGAGGCGAGTTTATGAGAATTCAAAAACAGCAGTGATAAGGGTTTGCTTCGCTTCTTATCCGAATAACTTTGTCTTTTATCAATTGACAAAACGCTCTGGGAAACTTTGACAAAGAAGTCTTATCTATTACTGGATTTTTCCCCTGGAAATAATGTGCATAAGTAACGCCAATCCTAAGAAAAGCCGCCAAAAAAAATGCATTTTGATTTATTTCTACAAATATAATATATAATGTATTATATTAAAATATATATATATATATAAAAAAAAAAAAAAAAAAAAAAAAAAAAAAAAAAAAAAGAAGCAATTTTTGTTTTAGCATATCACACTATGTCTGTCCTGATTTTGTTGTTTTCTTCCGCTGGACGATAAGATTGTCATGCACACTCGCTTCTCGCTCTCTCTCACACTCACACGTTGCTCTCTTGATTGACACAGTCTTGGACAAACACACACACTCTATAATGGAAGGTGTTAAGTTAGAACATAACTTGGTGGAGTGTGAAGGAATTTATTGGTAAAGTTTTAACTTGTGTATGAGTAATTGACATGCACCACCACACTCTCACTCCCTCTCACTCACTCACTCTATACACACATACTCACCTACACTCACACACTTATATTTTAATATTTTAGACCTACATAATAGTTCTATAGTATTGTGTCTCATCGAGCTCTGGGAGCGTGAGAAATCGACACATGCCGGTTGATGGTCCCGCATTTTAATACCTCCTATATATATACCCTATATCCCTCCCTCCAGAGTATACCCCTATACCCCTCACCTCACTCCTACCTCACCTCACCTATATAATAGATACTCATATAAATACCCTCACTACTATTATATACTACCCACCTACCTATATAATATACTTTCACTCACTTCACTCACACTCACACACCATTATAGTAAGAGTATATACTCCTCTCAATTTACAGCCTTATATATACCTATACTACTATACTAAAATAATTAACTCTTGATATTTTTATATATAAACTACCTATACTGTACCTGATATAACTATATATATTTAATACTCTACCTCACTCACTCCATAACTCTACTACTTACCCTCACTCCAGTATAGTATATATTACCAAATATACCCTACACACTCACTAACTACAACCTATATATATATATAAATATTAATATACCTACACTCATTATCACTATGATATATTATACTAATATTATATTATAAATAAATATAAAGCACTCACTCACACACTACTCACTCACACTCCACTCACTATCACGCTACACTCACCACCATATATAAAACGACCTATGATATATAAATACTTTAAGTATTTGTGTATCCAAACTACTATTAGTATATAATACTCTTATATATTATATATTATACTCTCACAAAGTATATAACTCTCTCAACGTAGATTTAGAATAACTCC
>JABUQX010011702.1:67500-75000 GCA_015478945.1 Trachelipus rathkii | reverse complement strand
TATATTTCGACGAAATCACAGCTGTATTAATTCCCTGATGTTGAAAGAGATATTTTCACTCATACCTTTGCCTCTAATACTACTTTAGTATACTCCGGAACAATTGCGATTTTCCACCTCCCTCTAAATTACTTATGACAAGTATTGTAATATATCCTAAAGATATGATGACTTAGAATGCGTGCGATCTTGATGGTATTCAATCTGTGGCTCTTGAAATTTGTGCTTCTGAGTTTGCACCTTACCTTGATAGACTATTTTGTCTCTGCCTTTCAATTTTAACCTTCTCTTCTTGGTGGAATTATTCGCTCTTTTCACCTGTGACGATAAAGGAGGACCTCACTCAGATTTCAAACTATCGTTCATTTTCTTAATATATATATATATATATATATATATATATATATATATATATATATATATATATATATATATATATATATATATATATATATATATATATACATATATATAAAATATAAAAAAAATAATAATATGTATATATATATATATATAATAATAATAATATGTATGTATAATATATATATATATAATAATAATATGTATATATGTATATAATATATAATATATATATCTATATATATATATAGTATATATCATATATATATATATATATATATAATAATATATAATACATATATATATATATATATATGCTAAATATATAATATATATATATATATATATATATATATATTATTCTCACCACATAAACCTCAATCCCAAGATCGGAAATTGAGATAAGTATTGGCAACCTTAATCCTGATATATATATATATATATATATATGTATATATATGTATATATATAATATAATAATAATAGAAAATTTAACAATGTAAATATTCATGGTACTACCTTCAACTACCAGTAATGTCCGTATGGTATAGATGTATATATAATATATATATATATATATATATATATATATATATATATATATATATAACTATGTATATATGCTCTCTCTCTTTCTCTCTCTTATATGTATATATATATATATATATATATATAATGTCTCTTAGTGGGTTTGAACCTTACCCTTGATATGATAAACTAAGAGTGTTACTTCTGACCACGATGAGCTAAAGAAGAACCGTCACATACTGCGAAAGGTTACCACACGCTTCCGGAGGAACAGGCATGTCTTTGGTGTTACATCGACCTCAGCTGCTCACTCCTCGGTCAGGGTCACACTGGGTAATTATAAACAGGACTTCACTTTGTATACATAAGGATAATGCATTAAACCGCATCATTATTTGTACATATATAATGTCCTTAGTGGGTTTGAACCCTTACCCTTGAGATGGTAAACAAAGAGTGTTACCTTTTGACCACGATGAGCTAAAAGAAGAACCGCCACTTTCCTCTGAAAGGTTACCTACCTTCCCGAGAGGAACAAGGCATCTTTTTGGTGTGACATCGACCTCGGCTTAGAACTCCCCCAGTCACACTCGGGACAAGGGTAACACTGGGCTAAATTACAATCAGGACTTGCTTTGTATGCAAGGATGATGCATTAGCATCATTATTTGTACATATGTGATGTCCCTTATTGGGTTTGAACCCTTACCCTTGACCACGATGGGCTAAAGAGTTATATATATATATATATATATATATATATATATATATATATATATATATATATATATATATATATATATATATATATATATATATATATATATATATATATATATATATATATATATATATAAGCTTTTATCTTGGGAGGTAATTATTTCAAGTTCTTGGTTTCCAGATTCTTCAATATTGATGTGAAATTCCAAATTCCAAATCTGAATGGAATTCTAAGATAAAAACATATGTTAATAAAAATTAAATATCAAAAATTAGTAAGAAAAATAATATTATAATTGTACCAATTTAAAATTGTTTAAAAATAAATTTTTAATTAAAAATTTAAATTTTAAAGGCGATATTGTGATGAAGATTACAAAATAAAAACCAAATTTTGTGTAGCAATAAGTTATACTATATATATATATATATATATATATATATATATATATATATATATATATATATATATATATATATATATATATATATATATATATATATATATATATATATATATATATATATATATATATATATATATATATATATATATATATATATATATATATATATATATATATATATATATATATATATATATATATATATATATATATATATATATATATATATATATATATATATATATATATATATATATATATATATATATATATATATATATATATATATATATATATATATATATATATATATATATATATATATATATATATATATATATATATATATATATATATATATATATATATATATATATATATATATATATATATATATATATATATATATATATATATATATATATATATATATATATATATATATATATATATATATATATATATATATATATATATATATATATATATATATATATATATATATATATATATATATATATATATATATATATATATATATATATATATATATAATATATATATATATATATATATAATATATATATATATATATATATATATATATATATATATATATATATATATATATATATATATATATATATATATAATATATATATATATATATATATATATATATCTTGGAAACCTCTGGAAGTCTTGAAGGCCGAAATCTGTATTTGTATCAGCGTTCATTTTCAATTCGTACTTAATTCCAGTAAATGGATGAATCTCACTGATAACCTTTTCTTCGATTGGGAATTTCTTGATTGGAACAAAAATTATTTCTGGATCCTGACTGGCAGGATCTGAATTATAGATCATCGTTAATGGTGCATTTGCTATCCGAAAAACTGGAAACTGGAAATTAAAACTCTTGTAGTTGAGAATTTTCTTTCGTAATATGATTTACATTTTTATATTTGTAAAAATATTTTGCTCTTATTAAATAGTGAGTTAGGTTCATTTTTAATAAGGAGTATAGTTTCATACCTTCTTTTCAAATGCGATGTTATAGTAGTTTTTAGTGGTACGAACTGGTCCTTCTGTTCCAAGGAGTCTCTTCATCCTGTGCCCAACAGGAATGTTCAATTCTATATATGATCGATCCATAACATCGTAACTTTTTAGGGACCATGGAAGATACACTGCAACTCCTCTGTTATGTACTGCTGAAGCTCTGAAATTGGGAACAATGAGAAAATTTTATAATGAACAAATTTTTTTTCTAGCTCATGGACGTCTATTTTGAACAGCAATGACAGTCAAATTAGTGTTGATTAAAGTCAAGATGACAAAGTTTTTTTTGTAGGCTGAATACCAGACTCTGGGGAAAGTTATATACCTTATTTTATTTTATTTTCTTACATTTAATATTTCATTATTATAATTTTCATAAAGTTGAGATCACCACAACCCAAGAAATTCACTTTGGTTATTCCCATAAGCTATGACACAAGGTATATATATATATATATATATATATATATATATATATATATATATATATATATATATATATATATATCAATATATATATATATATATATATATATATATATATATATATATATATATGTATAATATAAGTTTAAAAAAGTCCTAATTTTAATTTTGCAAAGAGTTAAAGATTTTTTCCACAGCTTCAACGCTTTTACTGGAACCATCTGAATTAATTTCCATTATAAAAATAGAAAGATTGTATTCATTAGATATTTTTTATTTGTTGCAAATTACTTAGGGTCTAACATGACAAAATATAACGCACCATGAATATTCGAAACAAAAACAAATACACCAAAACTTCAAGAATCAAATTTGCCATTTTAAATCTCTTCCCCCCCCCCCCGTTTTTTATACTAATCATATATATTGTCAAGTATGATATGTATGTAAGACCAATATACAGTAATTTATACTAACTGTTGCTTTGTACCAAATATGGAATAATTTGTGATTGTTTAGTTATATTAAGAATTTATAATGACACTCATTTTGTTTCGAAATTGATACCAGATGAGAAAGAAAATAAATCTCGAGTCTCTCGCATATCATGTTGCGAGTGGAAAGTTATTATATCAACTGAAATCAAATTAACATATACATTAACATAACATTAACATAACATGAAGAATAGAGAGAGTTAGAAGCCACAAGGGAATGTCAAGAATGTCCCAGTATAAAAAGTCATCGTTCCCTGTGAATGGTTCATCCAATATTTAAATTTTACTCATGCAAAGAATCATATTGCCTGTCAAGACTGTCCCAGTAAAACTATGGTAGATATTTTCCCAATCCATACACATGCACCATGCATAGCCTATTTTTCATGTTAGTTCATACAATGTGCATTTACACATTGTATGAATTAACATGCAAAACAGTTTCACTACAAACTATGTTTATTTGTTAATAAAGCGTATATATATATATATATATATATATATATATATATATATATATATATATATATATATATTATTTATATATATATATATATATATATATATATATATATATATATATATATATATATATATATATATATATATATATATATATATATATATATATATATATATATATATATATATATATATATATTTTATTTAGATAATTTTTTTGTACAATTTTCGGCCCATTTTGACCAAATAAAAACCAAACCTCAGATTTTCCTAATATCTAAAACGTCGTTTTCGGATGTTTCTTCTGTGTCTTTTGATTTATTTTGTATTTTAATTTTTTGAAAACCTGTTTTTTGGACACTTTTCGTTTCAAGTCCTAATTTTTTTTTGAAATTATTTCAAGCTTGATCTATATGAAGATGGGTCCAATACTCAAAGAACTCATAACACGAAATATTGATTTTCGACCCCAATATCTCAGCAATTGTCAAATTTCAAATCTAACTTTTTTGGTTTAAAAATTAAAAATTGCGATAATTTTTTTTTTTATATTTTGGTTTATCCGACCAGCATGAAATTTTCAGGTCATTTGTAGTCGGGAGAGATACAAACTTTGTATTTAGATCATTTTTTTGGAATCTTCTGCAATCTGGGCATGGAACAATTTTATTTATTTTTTTTTTTTTGGGGGGGGGAATTGTAAAAAACAATTTTTGAGTATACAAAAAAATTGATCTAAATAAAATAGATGTATCTCACCCGACTATATTCGCCCTGAAAATTTGATATTGATCGAGTGAGTAGAAAACCCATTATTTCAATATTCCACTTAAAAAAAAAAAAAAAAAAAAAAAAAACATTTTGTTTGAAAAGTGGAATACTGAGATAAATCTTTTCTACTTAAATCTGATCAACATCAAATTTTATTTTCAGAGCATTTATAGTAGGACGAGATATATCTTTTTTATTTAGATAATTTTTTGAATACAGGAAAAAAATTTTTTTCAAATTTACAAAAATTTGTCCTATGTCCAAAAGCAAAACTATTGCAAATACCAAAAAATTATCTTACAAAATCTGTATGTTCCCAGACTACAGATACCCTGAAAATTTCATGTTGATCGGATATCCAGAAAAAAATTATCGCCATTTTTTATTTTCAAACCCAAAAAAAGTGGGGTTTAAAATTCGACCAATGCTGGGATCTGGAGTCAGAAATCAATATTCCTTGTTATACTTTGTTCAAGTGTTGGCCCCATCTTTATACAGTTCAAGTTTAAAGTCATTTTGAGAAACAATGTTGGACTTGAATCGAAAAATGTCAAAAATATAGATTTCCAAAAAAGGAAATACAAAAGAAATCACTACAGACACAGAAAAAACACCCGAAAACGACATTTTAGACATCAGAAAAAGCTGCAGCTTGCTTATTATTTAGTCAAAATTGGCTGAAAATTAGGAAAATTGTGTTCAATATTATCTTGGGGCTAAAAATGGAAAAGTCAAGAACAAAAACCGAACTCTCCCCTTCAGAGGGTAATAATAATTTAGGTAAACCTGATAAAGATTTAAAAAGCAAAGATACATTTTCTCTTTCCCTCTTTTATACGTTTAATAAATAGGATATGTTTAGATTACAAAATTTTAGTTTTCATTTGGTTTTAATATTTAATAGTATTTGGTTTTAATCTTGTGCAGTGTAGATGTGTTTTAAAGTGCTCCCTGTTGAAAGTTTATCTTTATTTTATTTATCGTTATTATTATGTTGTGCTGTGTTTTATGAAAGTGTATGTGTGTTCTTCAAATCATATTTTGTTTTGATTGAAAGTTTTATTAAATCGTATCACTCGGTAATTAATCATTTATTCGTTTCGGCGAGGTTCTGATTTGGGCGTTTTAAATGATAAGTTCTAGTTTTAATTTTTTTCATCTTTTTAGTTGTAGGTTTTAACAAATTTGAATATTGCTTATCCGAGTGTGGTAAAGTTGTATAGGTTTAAGTTTTATTTTTTCATTGTATAGTAGTTGATTTTTAATTAATTTTAGTACTTAAATTTTTTAAATTAGGATTTAATCTTCAATTTTTATCCCGATTTCTCCTTTTATTTTAGTCTGTTTATGTCTTTTGTTTTTATTTGTGTGTGTGTGTGTCTATTGTGTGTGTGTGTGTGTGTGTGTGTGTGTGTGTGTGTGTGTGTGTGTGTGTGTGTGTGTGTGTGTGTGTGTGCTTCGAGTGTGTGTGTAAGAGATGGCAGATTTGCTTAGGTGCAGGCATTCTATTGACTTTACCAACATCCCCGGCTAAAACTTTAACTTTGCCTCTGTGGAATGTCACCTCTCTAACTCTAACCTTAACCTTTTGCTCTTGTCTGAGACTCGGATGGCTAAGAATTCATCCTCTAACTCGTTTAATGTATCCAACTATAACTTATTTCATGATTTCCTTCTCAAGGGTGGAGTTTGTGCCGATATAAATATTAATATTCCTTTAACACGTCTCGTGAATCTCGAATCTCCTAACTTCGATGTTCTGTGGCTCAAAATCTTTCTTCCTTCTGCTACAATAATCTTGTGCTTTTGCTAATGTTCTCTTAACAGAACAGATTTTCACACCTTCTTTGAATATCTTACTACCTCTCACGAGACTTATATCTTCTTATCCAAATATTGAGGTCCTCTATTTAGAGGATTTCAATATACACAACACTGAATGGTTGGGGTCCTCTCATACTGAATTAGGTGGGAGGAGGCTGAATCATTCAGCATTCTCAACGATCAGGAGCAACTAATCAAAGAGCCTGCACACATTTCGGATAGTCCCAACCAATTCTTGAGCACACTTGACCTATGATTCACCACTAGTCCTTCTCTCTATAAATACACCACCTTCACTCCTATTGGTAAATCTGACCACAACCTCATTTATTTTAATTTTAATACTTTCTCCCCAACAGCTCCATCCTGCGCTGTGAGCTTTTTCTGGAACCATGATCGAGCTGATTGGGGGGGGGCCTTGCGCCGCTTCTGCGCTAACTATA